>JAPDHH010000009.1:0-21702 GCA_032158285.1 Phytophthora sansomeana | reverse complement strand
GATGTACTTCGTTCAGTTACGTATTGCTGATGAAGATGAAGATGAATTTATTTGCGTCATCTTGATGTCGCTTTTTTCGCCGTGAGCAACATAACGCAAGGAAAAGAAGGCAAGATTAAGAAGAAAAATGAAGAAATTGCGAGAGCTTGCTCGAAGTGAAATGTTATGAAGTTACCAGATAATTTCTTCCGTCCGTTGAGCGAAGAAAAGCACTGCTTGGAACTTCTCCGATATGAACTTGGAACTGATGGATTAGATGAATCCTGTTGCTTGGTGTGTGATAAATTAGTGCTTCGACGAGTTTTATTAAGGAAGGAGAGTTCAGACTGGGTTTTGTGGGTCAATTGTGCAGTGTTTGGGAGACCCTATATTTCATTACCGAAGGAGCTGCCGAGATGATATCGTTGCCCACACTCCCCCTCACGTTGCGGGCTTGGAAAACATTTTAGATTCTCCGCGCGGCGTGCATTTATGTCGACGGCGATGGCAACCCAGATGCATGGATGTCGATATGTAAAAAAATGTGATGCTTCGATCAAATCAAAACTGGCTGCCGAAGCTCGCTATCGCTAATGGTTTCTTTATGAACTGTTCCGGAATACCTTTCAGCACTTACGATTCCCGAGCTTCCCGGTTTATGACCAATTGGCAGTGTTGGGGCGTTCACACGTGTAATGAGAGGTGGACGTCGTTGCATTCGCTCTCATTGTGTGGCGTTTGACTGCTCTCAGACACCAGTTACGCTTTTACTGCGGTGCATCCGCGATATCGAAAGTCATATCATTGTGAAATTCACGAGTTGGTGATTTTACTGAAGGACAGCTAGCCAAAGTCAGAATTATGCATCGAGTTCATTGCACCTCTTGTTCGAGATGCCTTGCTTTTTCACAGGGCATATAACCGCTTGTATGAACACGCCTTTAACTGGCGTCGTTGAATGTCGAGCACCCAGACAACTTGAAAAGCATGGATTTTGTAAAGCAAGTGGAGGATTTGGATGGTCAATACGAAGACGGCATTTACGCAGAGCAAAGGAAAGCATTCGCGGTCGTTCGGATGCATGGAGAGTAAATTGTGTTGACGATGAATTGGCTGTTTTGGAGCGACGCTTAAGCCTCATGGACGATTCCTGTCCTGTAGATGTGAGAAACCATCATTGAAGGTGTCGGACGCCCACGCCGATCGTGAATTCCTGGTTCGACGATCCACCAAGTTCTCCGAGGGTTTGGAGGAGGATTTATTACCGCGCATGTTCCCCCACTTATTTATTTCCATTCGGCCGTGGCCACCACGGAGAGCTTTTTCACCGGCAGCAACCTGTATCGCTGAAAGAGTGTGTCAAGCATTATATTTCATTGAGTATACGGTGATTTGCTGAAGACGAGTTATTTGTGCGAGTTGCGTTTGATCAAATTGCAGTGAGGAACATGTACATCCAGAATTCGATTCGCTGCCATCGCTTACCACAGCGATACAGCGGTTACAAAAGCATACGTCCTAAAGAACTTGGAGGTGCATTGCTGAACAATGAACGACGGCGACAAGGATTGCTGCCTCTAAGAGGTCCGAATGATAGTGTCACAAACAGTTTTCTGAAAACGGTGGAGGTGTCGTCAGGAGCAGTGTGGGGGAGTAACGGGGAGCGGTCGCAGTGCCGGTGAAAAGTGTTTGCTTATCAGACACGGTTCGGCCAGCCAGCGCTTTTTGTTTCTATAACACCTAGCGCAGACAACTCTCTTTGCGACTGCACAGTACACTGGGGTTTCATCGGTAGCTTCATTATTTGACGTGCTGGATGCTACAATGCCTACTAAATCTGAACTGCGCGAAGCCAGCCTTGGCAATGACTGCGCATCAGAACGTTTGTTTATGCGCCAAGTTGATGCCTTTATAAAAGTTGTACTAGTGGATCCAGCTACGAAATGAAAATTATCTCATCGCGGACTGTTTGGTGATGTTGAGGCGTATTTCGGAATGGTGGAAACCCAGGGGCGTGGCACTTTACACATTCAGTTTACAATATGGTTAAAACAGTGCCCCCCATTCAAGAGTCGTGGATTCGATTTTATCGAGTCCTTGTGCTTATTCCTTTCGTAGGTCGGCTGAGTCATCTGTATCCAGCATCGTAACCAATGAGTTGCCAATTGATCTTAGCATTTTTTATGCTCGCAATGCGGAGCACCATTTTCCGACGTACACCAAATGTCAATACCGGCAACAGCACGCAACAGACCCAAAACACCTTGGCGGGACTTGGGCGCTGCTAATGCCGTGGTACATACTATTTTGAAGTGTAATGCCTGTAACTTTGAATTTAGCTCTCAGCATCTTCTATGGGTCGTTCTTGTGCAATGCCGCCCATTGCACTGGCCACCCTGGATCGGACCCTTTTCAGCAGATGAAGTCACTAAGCAGGCGAAAGCCGAAATGATGTGCCGTGATATCTGGCGAGGTACTCTGAACGCAGTGGATGAACGGGAGTAATTGCAGATGCGTGCCAAAACGGCTTGCTATTTACGCAACGAAAGTGAAATCTCTCCTGTGGAGGCTAAAGCGTGGCTTGAGCAGACGAATGCTGCTCAAATGGAAATGTGTAGGAGCGATGAGGATCCCTTCCAAATCAACTATTTGACGCGATTTATCGAGATGCTTCCTCCTTCTACTTTGGACACCCGCATACCAAAAAATGCTTTAGATTATATGGTGTCTGCGCTTGTTGTATTGCTGAACCAACACTTGTGGTCACATAAAAATAGTTGCTTTAAACAATCAAGGGCGACAACAAGTCCGACAGCTTGTCGGTATTCTTTCCCACGAGAAACAGTGGCGGCGACATCATTCACGTCGTTTGGCATTGAGTTGAGTCGTCCGGTCGCACATGGATTTATTAACGGCTTTAAGTACACCATTATGGCCACATTCAAATGCAACCACGATATTCAGTTCCTGCTTTGTGGCGGTGATTCTACAGATCGCATTTATTATACCTGTAAATACGTCACGAAGAACCAACGCCAAGTCGATTCCTCAGTGGATGTGGCAATAGCAGCATTCAAGCGGCGGATTGAGAAAGAAGAACTGGATTCCCAGCTTAAATACGAAATTCAAACACCCATTGCAGTTGCACGAAAGCGGATGGTATCTATGGCCTACGCAATGACAAACCGGCAAGAAATTGCGGGATCACTAGCAGCTCTATATCTCTACCGGGAGTCATGTTGTTATGCTAGTGTTGTGTGTGAATCGTTGCCATTGATGGATATTATTCGGCAACTGTGTGGAACCCAGAGTTATTCCTGTTATCTTGTACGCGAAAACGAAAAGGAGCAAGGAGCAACATTTTATCCTGTTTCATTATTAGATGATTATGTATACCGGCCTCAGGTGCTAAAGGATGTAAACGTTTACGAGTTTACAATGAAATTTTATCGGAAACCAGATAGTCACTCCTTGGAGATTTCCAATTCTTGAGTGGACATCCTCTGCATCGTAGTCATCGTCTTTTCCAGCGGTATATAGACGCTGTACCAATAATCTATGGATGTCGTTTACATTACATCGAAAACGGATCTGACATCGATCTCCATCACAAGCAGGCCATGATATCACTTGCAATAGCGAATGTTCTGATGAAGCCTGGGTTGACACCTACTATGCATGGGAGGGCACGCGCAGCGATGAATAATATGGAGGACTACTATTGCGGTGCGAGTCATGAGAAATCACGTAGTGAAAAAGAGGACCGGAATGTAGGCCATGCTGATGCTTATGAAACAGAGAGCCATGGTAAGAACGACAATGATGATTTATTCGGAGACAGCACTCGTACATGCGATGAAACGTATGCAAATGACATCGATGAAGCGGAACATATTGCGGAGTTAGCTAATGCTGCTGACCACGATGACATTGACGATAGTGCAGGTACGCCAGAGAGTAGCGTACTAAACCCCTCGCTTTGCCCAACTACAGCAAATTATCATCCCGTATAGGGCACATTATGCGCGCATTTGATAAATTCAATTTGCTTAGCACTACGTCGACTCAGGTCTCTGTGCAATTCGGGATGAATCACACTATGGAGATTTTTCCATCGGTGCTGGATATGCGAAAGTGGATTTCGGATCCAAAAACTGATAATGCAATCATTTGCTCTTGTGTTCCGGGCAGAGTCGAGACTGATACACAAGTCATTGAACTTCTAGATGGCGCTTTGGAGTTATATAATACGAACTGGGATCCAGCCGTCGGCAACCGAGGGAGTATCCCTGTGGCAGTTACAATTTTTGCCGCAATATCTGCAATTTCGCGGGCATATACACTAAATGAAAAACAGCATTATGCCGTTAAGGCCATCGGAATAGCTTTGCTCAAACGGTGGAAAAATGCAGAATCATTAGCATATCTAGACAAGGATGCACACATCGCTCTAGAAGCTGATCAACTGCGATTTTTTCTCAGCTGCGAGGGCGGGACCGGTAAAAGCCGCGTTATCGATGCTATCGAGGCGTTATGCGCGTGTTGGGGCCGCTATGATTGCCTGGTTAAAACAGCTTTGACAGGAAAGGCAGCCACCCTCATCGGTGGTCGAACGTTAGCAAGTTTCATGCAACGGCTTCGGCGCCGTAGCTCTATTGAAACGATGGCTTCACTCACAATGGTCGTGATTGACGAAGTTTCCATGATGAAAAAGTCTCAACTGGTAGAGCCGGACAAACTCTTGCGGGTAGCAAAGCATCTTCCAAATGTCGCTTTCGGTGGGGTTCACATAGTACTAGTAGGAGACTTCTTACAGCTACCATTATTGGAGCGGATCCACTGTATCGTGATCCTGGATTGAAATTAAAGCACGGAGTTGATGATATCATGGGTTTTCAGCTATGGCGATCGTTTACATCTGTAGTAGTATTAGATGAATCTGTTCGATTCCAAGCTGACCCTGAGTGGGGAGAAGGCTGTCGCCAAGCTCGCCTAGAAAACTGGACTCCTGAATTTACCCAGATTATTAATTCGCGTGTCATGAATGCAGCCAACCCACTACGCAATGTCATATCGGTGGATAGAGCATTACCGACCTTTGTTACACCTGACAATTCAACGCCTGTTGCAATCAACAACCTTTTTATCAAGAAAACAGCAAAATTACTACCTCCTAGCGACAATCCACTTCGTATCGTAGCAAAAATTGTAAAGGCAAGTTGTCCTGCCTATCTCGTGCAGAAAAACAAATGATTATTTCTCTTCCTGATTCTAAGTTTGGCCGCATGGCGCCATATCTCGATCTGATCCGTTGGGCTCATCCTCCGGCGGATGCACTGGAAGAGGAGAAAAGACTTCTCCGTCTAAGTGGTAGTACATTATGTTCATTAAGGTGAACGTAGCAAAAACCATATCTTCATTAGTTGTCGAGCTGCTTGAAGAAGAAGGCCGGTTGGTTCAAGTTGTGTAGCCATTGAATAATTGCAACGCTAAATTTCTTCTGCCGAAATTATTTCCATCCACCCGAAGCTCTGTCCTCAACAAACAGAACGTTTGGTCCATGCTTTCTTATGTTTCACGCCGTTTTCGCCTATATGTAATACTACAAATAATTCTTCTCTTCGTGAGGGCCTCAGCTACTGAATCAGAAGTTTAGTTACAACAACTTTGTGCAGCTGAATGCACCGCTACAACTGGAAGCCGCAACACCTAATTGATATTATTTCCGTCAACCAAGCCCATTGCCAGCTTGCATCGGGACTAGTGATAGAACTATCTACTCAGCACTGGCAATAGGGAACAACACTGTTTGCACATTTATTTTTCATTTTTCATTGGTTTTACTACAGAAAGCTCCTGCCATTCGACACCCTGATGCATGTATGTAACCTTGATGTTCATGTGAAAGGTAGCGGAAAGGTAAAGAGGAGAGCTCATGGGCATCTCAGTTTCCCCACGCTAGACCCACACCTCCCCTACGGGCTCGTTCGGTGGTTGCGGCGGAAGAAAAAATGGTGTTTGCGAAGCGAGTTGTCGTCGCTACCGACGAAGGGGCAACGCCATACGAAGAAAAATGGGCCTGAACGGGTGCGTGTGTCATCCATCAGGGTGATCATTGTCGGTGAATGGTACATCGGGCGCTCAAATGGTGGTACATCCAGGTATCCTTGGGGGACGACGTTGTTCGTCTCATATCCGACGCCGGAGAAAATGAAGTCGCCTCGAAAGATGCCAATGTCACCTTTGTTGAGCTCGATGACGACGCACTCTGACTTAATCGCGACGTTCTGTTCCAGCCGTACCCGTAAAAACAGGTATTATCCTGGATGTCCACGAAAATGGGCCCCGGAGCACAGCACACGTCGGTAGCGTCAGTGTCGGGAGGTGTGAACTCACGTCGAGTAACCTGGTCAAGTGCTTGAGCAACCGTTCTCAGGTAACGCCACTCCGTTACGGCTGCATGGGGGATATAATGGCACTGCAAGTCCACGGACAGTGCACGTGAGGTCGAGTCGGGCACAAATACTCGAAACCGATGATCATCTAGACGAACACCGTCGACGGTGTCGTTGATCCACGGATTTTGATGATCGCGGGCCACAGAGCGTAGATGGTCGACAACAGGTTCCGGCACGGCACCGTATAGAGCAGCGTATTCCTTGGTTTTAAAATCGTGGAGAGAAAACATTGTTTGGCGTTGTTGTTGCTTTTGGTGTTGGTGTTGGCTGGCTGGTTGGCTGGTAATTGAAAAGTGAGCTGGCACGCACATACTTTATGCTGTCCCCTGTGAGATAAACCATACTCTGTGACCAAACTACGAAGCATATCCGACCCAAGCGGAGCTGCAGCACACGAGGCAGGTGATGACGAGGCAATGAAGCGCTCAAATGACTAGGATGCGGTGACTAATAGATTGATTCCAGGTAGCGTAAGCATCCGGTATCTTTCGAAAGGGGACACCAGGGAACCTTGTTGGTAGCCACTGGTAGATTAGATTTAGTTCAAGACAGCTTGGATGAGCACCAAACGTGTCGGTCGTATTCAGGACACAGGCAATATCTAAAATCATCGATGGGTAAGCGCCCGCTATCTTTCTTAACGGGACACCTATCCGTCGAATAGGGAAGTGAATCTGTAGCCACAGGCATATCTTTTTCAGTTCAAGACAGCCTGGAGGAGCCTGGAAGGGCACCAGGACGTGGCGATCGTAGTTGGGCCAGACGAAGCAAACCCATGAACATTTTTAACGAGGGTGCTGTATTTGACAGGCTTACCAAGAATTACTATCGGGTATGCCAGGTTGGGGGGGTCGCATATTCTGCAGCTTTCCAAGCAAATTATGCAGCAGCATGCAGCACCGCAGGGCTGATATTCTGCATATTTACAAGCGAGTTCTGCAGCTTGATGTAACACCACACGGCCACCATAGAAAATAAGGCATATAGTTAGAACCCCACCAATCCCTGTGCTGATACGATTTTGATTTTAATGAATGCATGACAGCGGTTGAACTTCAATGTCGAATTGACTTCTTTTTATTTTCCAGACATCATACAAATCCTAATACCGCATTAGTTCTTGAGACCGAGGTCACAATCTCATCTATCGATTTAGTAGCTTACTCGACTAAACTGGCACTGACACTTTACTCGCATTATTGCATTTAACTCATGGTGGCAAAGGACAAGATCGTCGCTGCTACAAGCAGTAACAGGGGCACAAAGGTGAAGGCTGTGGCTGGAGCGAAGACGTGTTCTCATCCTAAGCGTCCTAACACAGCTGACCAAGAAGCTACCAACGCATCGCCACCTTCGATTCAAATACCGTATGAGCGCCTTCGACGACTTCTTTCGAACAACTCCCCAGTGATAGAGGGCTCGGCACCCGCGTTATCACGAAAGTCCAAGGTGTGCACAAAGCTTTCACCTCACAGGCCTTCGCCGACGCGAACTGACTACTCTCTAAACTTTTGCACATAGCTCCAAGAACTTTTGCGATGTGACCTGATAGCCGAAAAGGTGAGTCTAAAAATTGTGCTGCTGTGGTGTTCGGACGACTCGTACACGAATTTTAACCTCGTCAGGCTCCACTTCATTGATGCGTCGTCTCCTGAGCCCCTCAAAGAACTTCAAGTGGTAAGGCGAGAGTGTCTTTCTTGACTTCAACATGTTACTGACTGAATGGCGTCTATCAAATATAAACATTGTATGCGTTCCAGGACCAATACGACGCGCATCGAGATTTATTGACTCGATGCTATTAACCGCTACGATGTGGGATATGGTCTCCACTTCAGCGGAGCTGCCACCTTCAGGCACCATTGTGATGATTACCAAATACTCCAGTATGAAGCTGTTTCGTGGAGAGCAGTGTCAAGTGACAATGAAGCTGAGAGAACTGTCGTGGAGCCCGACGAACGGGTAGTCGGGTGAAATCGGTTGGGGTGGGGCGGGTGGTGAAGATGATATGTTTGTACATGTATTTGATATAAGACTGATCAATTTGTCGAGCAAGTTTGGGTGTTGACTGAATTATTCTTTGCCATTACGAAGCTGTCGTCAAAGTGAAGAACAGTATCCAATTTGCTTGCTTGAAAATAGCATATGTATGCTTAGTTGAAACCGATGACATAAAAAGAAGCTGCCAGAGGTATCTCCATTTGACAAAGGGTAATGCCGGCGCAAACTGTCCTTATCGGCTTCTTCTCTGTCTAGAAGAGAAAATCTTGATGAAATTAGTGTTTTGGCAACGTGTTTTCAAGAATCGTTGCTTTTGAACTACTGAACCATCACAAAATAGAAGACGGTAGCAATGCAGCGTGATTTCATTTATCGGTACTTCTGGAAGTGGAGGTTAATAAATTTGATGATTTAGTCGATTCAAATTTGGGAAGTGGGCATCACACGGCTTAGCATAAAGCGTGTCACTAGCGTCACTGAATGCACCCAAAGATTACGCCGAGCTGCAGTATCCACTACCTTTCGAATGTACCCAGGGCAGGAGTCTAACGTGCTTGAAGTGTCCGATTGTTTTATTTTCAGGACGAGTCCAGGGTTGCACCATCATCGACGTTAAACACTTCATTAAACCCAATGCCCTATAGTTTTATTAGCAGCCAACTCCTAGATGGCGTTGGCTGCAACTAACACTCCATGCAATAGCACTCTGTAGATCGGTTCCTCGATCGATCGAGGCAGCATCCCAGGTATGGTAAATCACCGCGGAGTTGCAAGCTCCACTTCTCAATATGTTGCGCACCTGCAAGTGAAGATGTTGCTGCTAGAAACAGCGATGTAATAAGCCGCATTCAATTGACTATAAATACAGCCTACTTTGTAAATACCTAAATCGTATTTCGTGTAGGATACATAGCTACCAGATCGCGCGTCCAACAGTCCATCTTTTCCTAACTTACTGCCTACCCGAAAGAACACCAAGGTGAGTTTAGCTTTTTTGTGGGGGCTATGTTATTGAACTACCAGAAAGAACACCAAGGTGAGTTTAGCTTTTTTTGTGGGGGCTATGTTATTGAACTACCAGAAAGAACACCAAGGTGAGTTTAGCTTTTTTGTGGGGGCTATGTTATTGAACTACCAGAAAGAACACCAAGGTGAGTTTAGCTTTTTTTGTGGGGGCTATGTTATTGAACTACAGACAACGACGGTGAAACTCGACCCTCCATAAAAACTCGCCCCCCCTGCACGGCAACTTTATTCTCAAATAAAAAAAAACGTACTATTTAATTTTAGCCAATTAGGACTCACTTAAATATTGCTGGACAGCACGCCATCCCCCATCCTTCCTTTTGCAGACATGGAAGCTCCTCGTCAGCAGAAGCACTACACCGTCAAACAAAGACGAGAAGCGCTCGAGCAGGTTGCACTTGAGGTATGTAAGCCCACCGCTCGGGCGCTTAATATTCCATTAGGGACACTGAAAGGATGGCGCAAAAAGGCAAAATTGCTATTTGAGTTCAAAGGGCCGCAGACAAGCAGAACTACAAAGGGCCAGGGAGCGAAATGCAAGATCACGTTTGGGCAAGACTTGGTCACTTTCATGAAGGACGTGCGTCGTGAGGAAGAGGTAGGATCGTTCGTTTTGATTGCTCTTTTTTACATATCCTAACATCAATTTCAGTATTTGTGTACTGGAGGTATGATAGAATACATGAAAATGGAGCAGGGGACTTGGCTAGAGGCGTATTTAGTAGACAAGCAATCCCCCGAGCGCGCATTAAGCGCACTGATGCGTTTGTGCCAACGTTTTGCAGCTCGGCAAGTATTTCTTTATATTTGATTTGGGTTTAATCAATACGTTTGCTAAAAAAATTGTAGCCACAGTTTTTCCGTTCAGAAACCACAATACCGTATAATACTACTTCCATCCGACACCCAATCTTCGGATAGGTGTAGGGTAAGCCTCAAATGGATCTTCAGTAGTGTTCATCGTCGGATGGTGATACCTGCCAAGCATATGATATTTTCAAAATGTCGTTTTATAAAAAAATGGAGGTCAAAATCGAAATCAGGAGGGAGGTTTTACCCGGGAACCCTCCCAGCGCGAGAACCGATTCAAACAAGTACCTACTCAAAATCCTTTGGCCATGCATGTGCACGCACACGCGCGCAGGGTACTAAAGTTACCTCTCTCCTTCGGCTTGAAACTGCGCGTCGACAACGTCATCTTTATCCTCTACATCTCCTACAGACTCGTCTAGCAAACCTAGCTCTCTCAGCATAGCCGCTACCTCGTTTTCTGCAGCCGTGACCACTTCTTCTGGGCGTCCCGGAATGACAGCTTGCACTTCTTCGCCCTGACTTCGGTAGTTAAAACCGCTCTTAATAGTTGCAGATGATAGATCTGTCCATGCGGCAACTACTCATTCAGCTACATCCCTTCGTTTTGGTGGGGTAAACTTGAACTTTTCGCCCTCGGCTCTTGGCTTCCCCAACTGCTGCTGCAACCAACTAACCCATTTAGCTCGCAGCCTAGATTTTAGGGGAGCGTTCCAACTTATATCAGCAGGTTGACAAACTGCAGTGCAACCTGGAGGGACTTTCATCAGTGTAACGTTGAGTCTCTTTGCACATGCTTCCACATCAGCCGTCCAGTGGGCACTCAGATCATCCCATAGTAGCAGGACTGATTTCGTCATGTCACTTCGAGATCCAAAATGGTGCTCCAGGAAGAGAACCGACAGCTTTTCATTCCACCACCCTTTAGTGTTGCCGTAAACGACGACATCGCGCTGGTTTTGAAGCTGCTTTACCTCCTTCCAGATGTGGATGCCGAAGCCGTGTCGGAGACGCATATTCTCGTCATTAACCTCCGGGATTTTGGATGGGGCCACTTTTGCTACAACAAACGGGGTGTGTTTTGCGCCAGTGGAGTCGCCCAACAGCATGACACTAACGCGATCTTTTTTCTTGCCACCGCATCGGACCCACACCGTCTTAGAGCCCTTCTCCGACAGTGTCCTCCGTGGCACGTACTCAAAGAATACGGCCGTTTGATCTGCGTTGAATACTCGGTCCACCCCTAGTTATTGCATCTTATCCCGCACTTTGTCTTTAAATGCCACCGCTATTGCTTGGGCTTCTGGAGGGGCGATCGGGCCTTTCCTGGTGTTACGTCGGAAGGAGAGTGCGTGCCGACAGATAAACTCACGCCGAAATGTGTACGTAGCTGAGAAGACAGTTGATGGTATACCTGCATCTCTGGCAACATCCAGTGCCTTGGTTTGAAGCATAAAGGCGGAGACTGGCACACCTTCGTCGCGTAACGCCTTCACCCACAACACCACCTCCTCCTCCGCTCGTGCGGACAGGACAGTTGCAGTACCGAGAGCTCAAACTCTTCGAGCAGCCCCACCTTCTTGTGTCTGGCATTGCTCCTCGATCTCCAGACGCTTCTTCTCCCACAAGTAGACCGATTTCCGCTTTGTCTCACGTTGTTTGCCGACTAACCCCGGGTAGTACTTCTGTAATGTGGCCGCCATGCTCCTTCCTTTCTTGTAGTTGTTAATGATTGCTAGCTTTACTCGGTACGGCTCGGTGACTCGCTTGAATAGCCGCGGCTTGGACCCTTTCCCTCCTGGTAGTCGCTGACGCCCGGGTCTCCACCGGTGGACGCGCCCCATTGTTTTGGAAAAGGGGGTTGTGACTGTCAAAGCCAATATTATATAAACGAACTGAGACTGTCGGATGAAAGATGCAGTTCTAAAATTCTACATTTAGCTCTTGTGATTGGTCAAAACGGCCCGTCGGATATAAGAAGTTGTCGGATGGAAGTAGTATTATACGGTACACTAAGAAGGACGCAGAGGAAGTTCAGCTTAAATTTGCTATTGAGTTTTGGGAAGAGCATGCTCAGTACCTGTAGCTATGGTGTAGGACCATTAAAAAAAATACGTTCGTTTTCCGGTGGTGTGATTTGATTTTTGTTTGTTTTTTTACAAATCGCGGCCGAGACTGCAGAGGGGGTGCAGAGGGGGTCGAGTTTTTCTGTCGTAATGGCCTTTCTACAACTCCATGGAAAATGCTAGACGAAGGGGGGTCGAATTTCACCGTCGTTGTCTGTATGCGTGATCTAAGAAGTGACATGATGAACGCAACCTTGCAGGCAACATGCCCAAACAGCCTGGAACTCAACTTTACTGCCGATGAGCAATACCGATTATTGGCAAGCATATCATCTCACTTGCAACAGCAGGAGGCATGCTGGAATGCCATTGCAGCCGCTTACAACACAAGCCAAGAAGCCCAGGGAAAACCGCGTAGCTGGAGAAGCCTGAAGTGAAAGTTTTTGGGTTTGTGCTAGTCCACACGAAGCACCCAAGATGGCAACTTCAGCTCTATCAAGAAACTGACTGCGGATCTACACTTTCAAGTCCGCGCGAGCTGCAAGTCATCGAAGCGTACGCGCTTGGTTGAATGCCGCTCGTGCTGCGAAATCCAAGCCCTATCGTGCCGTAGTTGGAAGTTTGATGTGGCACACGGCCCGATCTGGCTTATGCCGTCAGAGAATGCAGTCAGTTCCTTGAAAACCCAGGGATTATGCATTGGAGCGCTGCAAAGTGCTCTATGATATTTGAACGAGACATCAGACTGGGGGATTAAACTAGGAGGCCAGGAGTGGAGCAATCAAAGACTGGACGATCATTTACGAGCATATGCTGATGCAGACTTTGCGAATCGATTGGATGATCGAAAGTCTATTGCAGGGTACCTGACTCAATTTTGTGGCAGTGCAATTTCGTGGTGCAGTCAAACGGAAAGACGGTGGCACTGCATACAACTGAAGCGGAGTATATGGCATTAAGTTTGTTGGTACAAGAAGTTGTGCATTTGCGACAAATGCTGGATGAATTACAAGTGCAGCAACAACGACCGTCACAAGTATTTGTTGACAATGAAAGTGCGAAAAAGCTAGCCTGCAATCCTGTATTTCACTCTCGCACTAAGCACATTGATGTACGTAATCACTTTGTGCGTGAACGAGTACAGCTGAAACAAATTGAAGTGCTGAGAGTTTCTGGAAGTGAAAACGTGGCCGACGCTTTTACAAAGCCACTTCCACGTGCAGTATTTGAAAAACACCGATCGGCGATGGGGTTGCAGTCCAAGGGAAAATTTCAGCAGAGCCATGACAATGATCAGTAGGTGGGGCTGTTAGGAAATACTGATCTTGCATGACGCAGGAGTGATTGCTGTACGGCACTGACATGTGACGGTTAGGTGTAAGACAATAGTGAGGCTATGAAGAAAGAGAGAGAAAGAAGGAGAACGATCATTACGAAATAAACGACGAGCCTCACAAGTGGTTGTTGCTGCTTGAAAAACCGGAGTGTCTTCGTGTTAGCTGCGTGTCCTGCTGGAGCTGGTGTGGTTTTTCATATTAAGATAAGGGCTCACCGTGTAAGACTAGTTAGATTTAAGAAGTTGAGATCGGTGCCTCGCGCCCACACATCCGCCCACGCCGACTCCATCGGGTCCCTGAGAACTTCCAAGGTGATATAGTGCCTCACACGCACTGCGCGACGCCACTCCGCGCGGAACTTCTCTTCGTTGACCCTCCGGCGAAGGTCATTTAGGACCGACACCATGTGGTGCCGACTCTGCGACGCGGCACAGTGCCAAGCAGTACGCCATACTCGTGCATTCGTGCGACCGCAGAAGATCGCGAAGTGCAAGTATTTGTCCTTTTTAGAATTGTCACCTTCCAGGCTCAATACATTTATACAAACTAAAAAAATTTGTGTGACTGTTTGGATCGACCAGAGTAAACGGTTTTGGATGGCGCGCCCCGACTGACTTGCTTTTTATCGGAATCGAGTAAGCATTAAAGGTGTATAAAAATAAAACGGCAAAACTTTTTTATGGGGTTTTTGAAAGGTACGTCACCAACAAAAAGTATTGTGGTTTTCGACTGGGTTGGCAAAACAGATCCTCAGAGATCCGACAAAAAATGGGCCCATTTGCATATCTGATCAGATTTAGAGATATCGGACCCCGATATAATACGAAGCCAATTGAATTGCCGGCAAAAGGTTGGGCTAATCGTTCTATTGACATGCAAGCTTGATACTGGTTATCCGAAAAAAATAAGTTAGACAAAACAGAATTTACTATGCGACTACATATTTTGTTCTTACAACAAAAGCAGCAGCAATTAGTGGCTGCAGGCAGTTGTTGATTGTAGTAGCAGTAAAATAGCTCCCGCACAGTAACCGCATCGTAATGGTTAACGCGTTTATTCGAAGATAAGCTAAGCACAATTACTCAATATTTAGTTACTCAATACGTATTTACTCATTAAATCGCACATTTACCCACTCTATATCCTTTATTTACCTGTCATATATAATACGAGATCGCTTGCGGGAGGGATGTCAGGCGTTGACTTCGGTTGTTAACTTGCTGAAGGCCGCGGCCACTATGATGCGTATGTTAAGTGAAAGTAGTCGGAAGGTGAAGGTTGTGAGAAGATTTTCGAAATGTTATCTGTAACTCAAAATACATTTTTGGCCAAATTATAGCTTGTGATGCCCTACTGGATACATCGTATCCCTCCCGGAATAAAACCCATTTACTTTCATTTCGAGAACCGTCGAACTTTGGAATGAGTGTACTTACGCAGACGTATTAACGCCAGAAATAGGAAAAAGGCAGCACCAGTGAAAATAATACCTTTATCCACGCTCAGGTTGAGATTCGCAGTTGCCTACTCAGTAATGCTCCTCGGATGATGATCTATAGCTAGAGCATTTTCACTTTTGCAAAGGGATTCACCCAGATTGCAACAGCCGCGAATAATAAATACTAGTACCTAGATAGTAGCGCACATGTTGTGAGTACGAATAGTAGCTATATTATACTGGGATAGCCTGAAGGCTGGGACAACCCAAATTTGATTAATTTCGTTGCGGTAACTGAAGCTGGTATTAACTACGCTTGGGGTACACCCCAGTCAATCAATCAGTCTACTCAAATACGTTGCTGACAAGCGCGATCAATCGTTCAAGGCCGAATCCGAAAAATTGCCTACGGAATTCTTAAAGGAAGATGCTGCGTCTGCGAAGCAGGCGCAGGAGACGCACTCGCTGGTAATACTACATGTAGTTAGAGAGCTTTGCCTATTGGTACAGTTTTCATGGGTTACTATCCCAGCCTACGCATAGCCCTAGTAAAATCCCTCGTACCTATCGGCTTTCTTATCGAACTACGTCGTCTGCGGCTTTGACTGGGAATACATTTTTCTGCAACATTTCTGAATGTGGTAAGAATTTATCTCAGGTTACGCTTATGCTCACGAAGTACGTGGAATTAACCCATTGAGGCTCATTCTATTCGGTATAATACACGTCCCTTAGCTCAACTTCATCTTGATGGCAAACCGTATTTTTGAAACTTCTTGAAGCCACTGCTTTTTTAATCCTCATGGGTAAAATGCAATGACCTTGTGGCGCAATGGATAGCGCATCTGACTTCTAATCAGGGGGTTGTGGGTTCGAGTCCCATCAAGGTCGTCATCAATTTTCATTATAATTCATACAGATTCCGCTCCAAACTTTTGGAACGCTGAGGCTCTTAACAAGCACGCAGCATTTGCATTTTGCAAGAAGTTCAAGGTTTTGATTTATTTTGTAACATCAAACAACAAGGTTTCAGCCCACATGAACAAGTTCCACAAAGTCGAGATGACCGATTATGAGGGCGTGAGCTTCAAGCCGAACAAGCACGGCAAAACGCAATTTTGGCCCTACGTCCGATAAAATAATAGACAAAACAACGGAAATCACAGCTGAGCAACAGGAGCGGATGAATACGCTGTTGGCATGATGCATTTCTGGGCACTTTCGTCTACTCGTTTTGATTGAAGACGAAGGATTTTTTTAGTTTGTTTCGTATATTGCGCGCGAGCATGGGTATACGTATCACTCTTACTATTCCTAAGCGAAATCAGTTCCGACGTCGTATTCGTGGTACTTGCCGGTGATTTGAGAGTCGAA
Source organism: Phytophthora sansomeana (assembly GCA_032158285.1). Classification (NCBI taxonomy): domain Eukaryota; phylum Oomycota; class Peronosporomycetes; order Peronosporales; family Peronosporaceae; genus Phytophthora; species Phytophthora sansomeana. Next base: position 5,213 of record JAPDHH010000009.1, on the reverse strand, counting down.
GTTCGCCATGATATCGAAAAATCGTGCCATTATTTTCTGTCTACAGTGATGTTTGGACAGCTCGAAAGGCCCGCAGCTATATCTCTTTACTGTTCACTATATAACAGAAAACTTTACACCTCATAATTGGACGTTGACGGTTACAAAGGTTCATGGGATTCATACTGGTGTGGTGTAGCAGGATCGATCAAAATCTGGTTAAGACCAACCCGACTTCCCAACAGCGCCCAGACACCGACTAACGGAGGGGGTCCCCCGATGATCCGTGATCAGCTGAACTTGTTCTCACCTTGTGTACCCGTCGGTGGGCTGGATCTGCTATCTCGGGACTCCGAAGGATGCAGGTATGTGAAGTCTGGACCGTCCTGGCGAGACGCGGGGACGGGGTGGAGCAGCGCGGAAATCTTCGCACTACTGCCGGTAGTAGTATCCGATCGGACTGGAGTCGATAGACTCCGATCGGGAGACCTGGACTCGGTCCTGGGCCTGAGGTTGCCTTGCGTGGCGTTGGTTCCTTTCCTTGAGTTGCTTGCCGCGTCCGATAGCGGGATCTTGGGGGTTGAGAGTCGAAGCGATCGCCGGCCAAGCACTAAAGTCCAGTCGATCGGGTGAAGCACGTAAAACAATAGGACACTAGAGGTAGGCAGGTCGGCCAATGTATTATCCGGACCTTACACTACGTCACTAGGTACACCACTGAGTCTTCCAAACGCTTCGCGGGGCCAAAATCTTCCCGCTTCCTGAAGTTTGAAAGGCACTTGTGTCTTCCAATGCAAATTCGAGTCTGATTATGTTTATCCCTATCCTTTACTTGCGTCTCATCCGAAACTGCCTCCTTCGTCGTGCCTTCGTCCTGATTTATGCCTTTCTTCGACCGCACACTCATCTCCGGCACCGGCTCTTGCTCATCATTGAAGATAAAGAGCGATCGGCCCGATCACCGATCTGGCCCGATCCGGCATGACTCGATCCGATCGGCTACCCGCTGCCATTTCGATCGGTCTTGCAAATCTGATTCAGCACTTCATCACAACCGCCCCCTGTCCGAAGTCGAGACCGTACGACGGTCTCACTGAGGGCACACTCCGCAATTCACTCGCAGACCCACTCGATTACATGTGCAAACGTCACATACGTAAACCACCATCCACTGATCTATGGCCATCCCATAGATCCATCACCATATCTCCTGCTAAGGCATCCGATCTGCCTCAGTAGCTCCCGCCTCACTCCTCGTGAGACTGCATCGCTCCAAACCGACTTCGGTAGGTGCGATCTCGCAGGAACTCATACAACAACGCCCCACAGTTGAGGTCTGCCTCGTCGACCCAGCTGGGCTCATCATAACCCTTCCAGTGAACAAAGAATTCTCGATAGGTCCGACCGTATCGGGTTCTTCGGCCAGACCGCATGTCGGTGATTTTCTCCATTTCGTACTCGTCATCGTCCAATTCAGGGGTTTAGCTGTCCTCCGGTAACAACTCTTCGTCAAAGTCTACCCGATCAGCCTCTGGCACCGTCAGATCGACCTGTGGTCGATCGGGGAAGCCCTTGACCGGCTTCAGCTTTGAGACGTGTACGATCGGAAAAGTCGATAAGGTGTACCGGCGACCTCAAGGCGCATCGAGTACTCGTTAACCTTCTCTGCCACTCTGAATGGTCCGTGCCACATATGGGCCAGTTTCCGAGCATACCCTTCCTTCACTCGGTCCAAGTATAACCATACTTGAGACCCGGCCTCGATCTGGTGCGGTCGAACTTCGTCGTTGTGCTGATCGGCACTGTCGGCGATCGCCTCTCGCAGGCTGACGTTAACTTGTTCCCGGGCTTGACTGTAGTAGCGCTGAACTTGGTATCTCCATCTACGGGTGTCCTGGTCTCGTGTTCGCGTACTCCCCACGGGTAAGGTCGCTTCTAGAGTCGACCGAGGACCCCATCCGTGTACCAGATAAAAGGGAATATCGCCACGGACCCGATCGTGAGCCGTGTTGATAGCGAACGTCAGTCGCTCAGCATATACTCTGAAATTTATTTCAGATCTAAGGAGTGGTTCCAAGTGAGGTCTGATTTTCTTGAAATTAAAACACTGGTGATTTAGATAAGGTCACTCAATTTTTTTTGACAGGATTGACTACAAAATAAATAGTGATAGAATTACAGTGAATATTATATATATATATATACCTGGGGTATTTTTATAACTTAAACGAATGTTACTTGTTTCGTCGCCCTCATAGTTAAGTACGACCAACTTAGTATTGGATGTTGCGCAATGTTGCTCGAAGATTCCATGAAAGTTCATACCCGTCGGAACTGATTCATTTTACGTTAGGTGCGTATTTTAAAGTCATCTATCTTGGCATGCATGTGCAGATGCTGCGATGGTCGTGATTAATTAGCGTTACGAAGATTTAAGTAATTAGTATTCGTGCTTCGATGCGATGTATTCTCGAGATTTTTAATTTCACATAATTTCAGAGCTTCTCGCGCAAAACGCGCGACTTTGTTCATCCCAGTCTCGCTGCTCCAAGTCCTCAACATACATCTGAATCGACCGTGTAATCGTTTGGACCATCCGCTCAGCCGTACCGTTGGCTTGTGGTCGATAGGCCATCGTGGCCCGCTGGCGTTGCCCCAGGATCCTGTTGAATGATAAATCCAGGCTCGCGATCATGCCTGATCACCTCACTAGCCCCAAATCTTCGGAATACACACTCCTCATACGATTCGGCAATGGTTGCGCCAAGCGATTCGAGCTAGCCTCGGCGATCACGTATCCGGTAAAGAGATCGACCCAGATCAGCAGCTCTGTATGCCCTTTGTCGGACTTTGGCAGAGAGGGTATGTGATCCATGGCGAAAACTTGGAAAGGGTACGTCGCCTGAATGTTACCTGGAGACTCTCCTCGGATCGTCGGCCGTCCCTTACCAGTCTCACAATCAACGCACTCACCCACATATCTCTGCACACTAGCGTAATACGTAAGTATTCCTCTCCAGTGGAAATGGTCTCGATCCGTTGGTAGGTCCGACTGATCCCTTGATGTCCCCTTCAAGACTAGCATGGTAGTGATGTAAGATATCTTGTTGCAGCGCTTCGGGGGCCACGATTCATTAAACCATCCCGATCTGCTTCTGATCGCTTGGACGATAGGCAATAGAACAACAGATCGTGGATGTCTACCTCATATTCATGAGCCAGATTGCCGTACATCTTGGCCTCGTTTTGTTCTTGATCGGTCACCTAACCCAGCAAATACTTTTCATTCCAGCGATCCACACTTCTTCATTTTGAGCTTGTCGGATCCGATCGATCCTCATATCTCGCACGATCTTCTCCTGTCACGGCTGGTCTGGAATCCGGATCGAATTCCTGACCGAGCAACCACTCGGTGAAACTTTAACCACTGCCTCTTCCGGTTGGGCAACCAAAATTTCGTCTAGCCGATTCAGAGTGATTAGATCGTGGCAAGATTCTTCACTGTCGACTACGATACCTTGTTGACTCTGGAGAGTTGGAATTTGCCAGATCCGCACTAGCATTCCAGTCTCGTTTCACATGTAACAATTCATGATTCGGCCAGGTCTGTAGCCGATCGAGTACTTTCTGCGCCTCAACAGAGTCAAGCCTGGGGCTTTGCATGTCATCTCGCCTTGCACCTGTCTGATCGCAAGCTTGGAATCGCCACAGATAACCACACGGCTTTTGTCTACGTCTTCCAACAACTCGAGGCCAAGAGGCCATTGTACTCAGCTTCGTTCACGGTCAACCCTCCAGCATACCCCGACGCTGCTACCACGCCCCATCCAGGTAGTTTCCACAAGATTGCGCTGTAGGCACCTCCTCCTCGCTTACCGCTGACCGACCCGTCGAAGCTTTCAATCGCATACAGTTCTTCGCCGACCTGGATAGTCGAACCGGAGTTTCGACTTGGTTGCGGGTTTCTTTCGAGTGCAATACCGATTCAGCGCTTCATCCACCTTCGATCGGGGTGTGTTTTGTGTGTGTGTGTGTGTGGTAGTAGCGGCGACTGCCCCCAGCACTTCGTCCTCTCCTTTCGTACACTTAGAGATTTCGAGTGTTCAAGGACTTGAGTGCAGCACATTGACCGAGACGACCCTGTAGACCACGATCGGAAAAGCCATGCCAAGGTCGAGTGTCGGGTCAGGACGGATCGAGCGTCCAACCAAGACGTTGTAGTTGAGATCCAGCTTCGCAGTAGCGCCAATACCTCTTCCTCAACTACATTGTAGTTCAATCCATTTGACTTCAACGTCCGACTCGCGAAATAGACTGGATGGCAGACCTGGCCGTACTTGCATCAAAAGCCGTTGAGACCGCCCAGTCGCTGGCATATACCACCAACACTGGCTGGCGATCGGGGTCGTGAAGTGATATAGGACCGGGGTAGTAGCGAACTTCCTCTTCATGGTTTCAAACGCCTTCCGCGCGCGAATCCACTTCCTCGTCCTCCTTTTCGACTGCAACTGAAATCTGATCTGACCCGATCGTGTCGTCCCAGGATGTATCAGATCGGTAGTCCCAGGCCTGGAGTTGTGTCGGGTCCACCAACTTGCTAAGGTCTTCCCTTTTCCGCAACTCAGAGAAGTCTACTTCGTAGTTCATACAAAACCGCTGCGTAGATTGCATATTCTTCGATGAAGCGGCTATAGTAGTTGAGACTTCCCAAGAAGGACTGCATAGCTCGGGGCGATCTGGGAAACGGTAGATCGGTTAACACATTCGCGTCTTTAGAGCCAAGGCCATCCCCACACCTGGTGTCCTTAGGTACCCCACTTTTACGAAGCCCCCAAAACTCTTCACCACACTGATCGACATGTAAATTCCACCTGTCGCAAGCGTCCAAGAGCCCTTCTACCCGATCGCAGAGCTGATCCCATGATTCCGCAGTCACCAAGATGTCGATGTACACCCACGGCCGAGTACTGATGGTAGCCCAGAGCTTCAGGCTCGCCGGATTCGAATAAATCGGCGATCCCTTCACCATTCTCCGATCGAGATATTTTGAGAACCCATACAATGCATTGTCGATCAGCCGCTGGTAGATCTGGGGTGCGTTCTTGAGACCAAAAGGCATTCGTTCCACCTAAAGAGTCCAAATGGCGTAATAAACGCCGAGATCGTCGAGCACGTTCCGTCATCGTCACCACCCAAAAACCACTAGAGCAATACGTAACTGAACGAAAGGCCAA
>JAPDHH010000008.1:0-33929 GCA_032158285.1 Phytophthora sansomeana | reverse complement strand
TTACGTATTGCTTGCGATTTCATGAAGAGCTATCTGTTAATTTTGGGGACTATATAACTTTCTGTTCTAGTTTTTTTCTGGGTAAATTCTCAGGAGAATGCAACAAGTGATGGCGCACGACCAAGTTTGCTTGGTACGATGTTGAGCCCCATCTTGAATGGGTGAAGCTTGAGTGGGCACGTTGCTGCTATTTATTAGAAGAGATCCGATCTTCGAAACGAAATGATGACTGAATCGCTCTTAGTGCTAGCTCTGCTTCAGCAACCAACACTAACAGGTTAACCCCGGTCTCATACATGACCTTACAGCAGCTTTTCAGCATGGCTGTTGTGCCTAGTTTCGGGAATGCATTCCAACACTATTTGCAAAGTGAGAAGCAACAGTTCTACGCACGCTTTAAGCTGAATACAGTGTAGTCATGGTGCAAAGCTAGTCATTTTCTATCTTGTTTTCTAAAATGATGCGGAGCTCTTCTGGCATTGTTTCGGCTATCATAGAAAGAAGCCGGTGATCATAACAGGGGAGCCCTCGACTTAGAATTAAGCCCCTACTCTCAGAACGTAGTCTCGAATGTCATAAAAGGTTTTCCCCATTACTACTCGGCCGACTTCTCAACTTCTCCGATGCGAAATGGGCTGACTGCTACACCATCAGAACGATGTACTTCGTTCAGGGCTATTGCTCATCGAATAAAAGACGTGAATGTTTCGTATCAGCGTATTGCTGAAGTGCGTTTGGTGTTGTCCAATTTCCCCCTAGGTACACCAGCGTCGCCTAATTGCACATGTATATCGTACGATAAGGTTAGTACAACAGACCACCACCAACCAGCGCAAGTACGCATACCACGTTCAGCTTCCAATCCGGCTATGCGTAAATACTCTTGAACTTCCTGGGGGGTTGTCTCTTTGCCGATTAGCGCCATCAATAGTTCCTGCCGGCGGGTGTCTGTTCGCTCTTGCTGGGTTGCCTTTTCTTCCTCGATCCAGCAAATGTGTTTCTTGTTCTCCTTGTCTTCGTCTTGATCGAGACGTCGCTTAAACATAATATTTCTTGCTTTCGTATTCTCGGCGTACGCCAAGGAAATTGAAACTCGATTGGACGATTGCTGTTGACCCGAGCGATTCTGCGACTCAGGACGATTCCAGGTCTTTGGCCATCGAGTCTGCGTGTCGAGAACCCTTGGATGATTTTTTCTTGTTGGTTGGCCTCTTGTTACCTTGCTTCTTTCCTGTCGAATTCCTGTTTTGTGCTTTGCTGCGGGCTTCTTGTTCTTGAGCTAGTTGCTGCTCAATGACAGCTCGACGTTTTCTTCCTCGAGTCTCATGTTTAGCTCCTGGGCGTCGTCATCTGATAGCTCCAGTTCGTTGGCTAAAACTACGGCATCTGGGCCACTCCTCCTATCCTGCGGTTCCGCAGAATTGTCTTCTCCACCCGCTCGTGGGTTTGGAGGCGGAGGCGAGCAGTCATCGAAACGAAATTCATGATCATCGTCGCTAAATCCTGTTTCAGCATTGCCTGTAGCATCACCATATTCATCGGCGCCATTGTCAGCATCACTGAAGTCCTCGATGTCGACAACGCTGCGGTCGTTTGCAAAGCCGTCTTCATGAAGCGGTACAGCACTGAGTTCAGCCGTTCCAGCAGGTTCCAGGTTGGGTTTTTCTCCGAACAAACTTTCCATCCTTGCGAAGTGAGGGCACATTTTATCAAGCTTCGCTGGAATCGAGAGACCGGCTTTCATTTCCTTGAGGGTAAGGCCTATACCAGTCTCGGAGTGCTTGTCATTGAGTGTGTTCGTAATTTTTTCTTGTACGTAATGTCCTTCCACCGCCGCTTCATACTATCTGCAGTCAGCAACTTCAGCCCTTGGGTTGATGAGCTTGTATAGAGGTGTTCTGTTAGCTGTTTGAACGCCTCAGATCTCGTCGTAGTTGCTCCAACAGGAGTCTTCCGCTCGGAGTCATGTATCTTGGCGAAGTTAACGATTCATAAGCGCACTTTCAACATTCGGATTGGGGCCACCGTTTTGGGCTCACAGCACCAACTATTGTACGATGGATATGTTGCTGTTCGCGAGCAGATGCTACCGTTTCAATACAGTTTGCATCTTCACTTTGTCGAACCCGCAGTTCACTCTGCAACTCAGTCATTAAAAAACTGCGATCTCCAAAGTCCAGAAAACAATTCAGTTATAATCGGGTTAGCGATTGAACGTCAGACTTGTATCCGTAGTTGCTATTCTGGCATGCGGTGAGGTTACTTCACCAGCCTCCAACTAAACCTTCAAGGCGCTCACCTTCCAGTCTGAGATCCGCTCTGGCATTGCGGGGAAATGTTGCTGTCAAGGCGACTCAGGACAGTACATCTACTGAACGATGAAGACGCCGAAGAGAGAGCGTTTGGCCTTCAAAAGGTTTCCAGAAGCGGTAACTCCGTGAAATCCGACGTCAAGATCAATTTGGTTCTCTGGGCCTTGTTCAAAGAGTGTCAGAACGCAGATGACGCTTTCAAGTTGCTAAAGATTGGCGATCGACTCGATCAAGTACCAAAAGATTAACAAGGGTTGGTCAAACTTTGACCAGGTCAAAGTACATTTTCATGTCTAGAGAGAGAAATTGGCCTTCTACTTAGAGTTTTGTTCCAATAGATACATTTTTTTACATTTTCATTTTCATGTCCAGCGAAAAAAATATCAAGGATAAAGTACGTTTCCACATACAACTCAAGAACCCCGACAACCAAGTGACGATGTGAGCTACTTACGAAGCGCTTCCGGGAATCTGCGTATCCAAGATGGGCATTGCGGCGAAAAATATCTTGAGCACAGAGGAATTGGCCATAAAATAGCAGGTAGCAGGTTCTGGCTGGATCAACAATGGTGAAACTTCGCGGCACGTTTTCCGAATTCTGAAACTGAACGACCCGAACAATAACCCTCTTGCCAGCCGCAACTTGGACGCGCGGATCAACTTTAAACCATCGAATCCTGCCAAGGAAACATGGATTGCAAAAAGGCCGACGAGTTGGAGAGTGCCCTGTTTGCTAAGTGGTCCCATCAAAAATCGGCGACGAGCATGGTAACAAAGGAAGTCTTGAAGCGCAACAACAGCAATTGGCGTCCGTACGCAATCGCTACCACGACTTTTACACGGCACAAGCTAGGCCGGCGTAGATAGAAACTATCACTAACTTGTTTGGAGAGCGTGAAGAAATACACATAGCGTTGCCTGCAATATCTATGCTGTCTTGAAAACTTTGATGTCGTTTAAAATATTTTCGATTCAATATAAGCGGCCAATTCTGAACAAAGTACTAAAGTATTTATTGGCGAAAAGCTCCGAAGGTCCTGTAAATAAATCTTTGGTGTTGACGTTTTTGTTATCAAGAGGAGAGGGTAAGGAGTAGATACATTTAAAGGGAAGTAGTGCGACGCATTTTATATCATCGTTTGCCATTTCCACCTTGTACGGTACACGGAAATTGGATGATACCCAGTTGGCATATAACTTATCGTTGAAATCGCGATCATAATACTTCTACTTCTAGAAGTATGTATTTTAATTTCAAAGGACTATCTTCCTAGAAACAGTAGCGAATTTAACATTTGTCTGCAATAAAACCACAATGAATATTTTCCATGCCACTTTATTGCGCACCTACGCGGAAAGTTTGTTGAAAAGCTGAGAATTCTGAGGCCTTAAAAATGACGGAATCACTCAGGAACTGAAATCAGGGTTGGCTCACAAGTCGTAATTCACACCGAATAAATAGATAGGATTAAAGACTGCGATTGAGCACAATTTCAACTACATGTACTACGTAGTTCTATGGCTGTTGCGCTGTGACTAATGAATAGCACGTAAACTGAATTCAAACCAACTACAATCTTACAAATACCGAGAAAAACATCAGCGTGTTTGGGAATAGTGATGCCAGTTATGCTATTCTAATTTGACTCCGTCGAGACTTCTAGGTACTTCGAGTGAACAGATTAATTTAAGTGCTTCCAAAGTGCTCAGAGATCAGAGTCACTTTGATCGAGTGCCGGTCCGCAACACTTTCAAAATGGCCTTAACCACCGATAAAAACAGTCTGGGACACCCAAACCAAAATCGGCCTCCACCACTAAAAAAACCGCTCTTCACCACTCATGCTTCTACATGCAGTTCTATAAGTAGACGAGGTGCGGTTGACCAATTTCTTTTCATTTTAGAAGTTGGCTGCGAGTGCTTTCATCGACAATCGATAATGGAGTGTCCAAGTCCTTCATTGGGCTCACTTTCTTCGGACTGTTCAGGTCAATCTGACCCGTCAAGCTCGGAGACTCGTTCGGAGGGTTCCTCGTCAGCATCATCGGCACCTCTATCGTCTGACGAAGAGGTAATATACCGCCACCCAACACCAACAGTACCTAGAAGATGAAACTAACTGTTCTTGTTTAGGCTGAAGATGGTAGCAAGCCCGAAGGTGGGACAAGTAGGTTTCGACCAGTTTGGCGGCACATTTGGAGCTCAAGTGCAGACCCGCGTGATACTTCAAAGGTGTTTTAGAGTACTTTACGGAGCTTCGCATCAACCAAGAGTTCGGAGTACCGGTGTTCTATGGATCACGCTAGTCGGGATGAGTAAGAACTTGTGCTATCGAAGCATCAGATGCGTACGGTAATTACCGAGTGTAGATCTAAAAGGTGTGCTCTAGTCACAGCCCAGTGCCCGTGCAGGTACAAGATCAACACATGTGGAAGGAGCACATTTGCTTCTGTGTACATTCAGAACACACATTGCATGGACGATTTAAGTTTTTGGTCTCCGAAGGAGCCAAAAATGACTGTGGAGATGCAAGCACTTGCCGACACCAAGCTCTCTCAGGATTCGTCCCTAAAACCACACAACTTCTTTACGGTAATTTGCACGATGATTGCCAACGGCCAACTATCAGGACCCCGCCACTGGAGACGCAGGTACAAGGATACATGAAGCGATGGCGCCAGAAGAACAGGGACGATTCGATGCAACCTGTGTTCGACATTTGCGCTAGTTCCATGTATGATTAGGTACCAGATGTGGCTCAGACCGGTGATCAGATAATAGTTTTCTGCGATCCAAACGAGTACAAGAAAAATTGGCACCAAATATAGGAGACGGCTCAGATATTGATCCATTTCAAATAGCGCTCACGTCTTACTCGTTGCTTAGAGCCTATATTGACGTGCAGCAAGACCCGCGATGTGTGACAATTCTTCACGTAGACAGCACTCACAATTTAGTTCGACAGCGGTACAGCGTTTTTATTCTCGGGATATCCGACTGCTGTGGACGATACTTTCCTCTCGTGTATTACTGTGCTTCGCAGCGGAGGGACGACGACGTGGGTTGGTGTCTTGCGTATCTGAAACGTGTGATGAGCGAGACGTTTACTGTCCCTTCCGCTCCCAAATTCATGGTGACCGATAAGGACGACGCCCAGTACAATGCGTGCCAGACGATGGCTGTGATCTTGATGTGCTGGTTTCACGTCTGTCAAAATGCTTGGAAATGGGCTCACAAACTACCGATAGCGCAGAGGAAATTGATTTTTAGAGATATAAATGACTTGCACTTCACTAAAACTCAGGACGAGTTCGATACAAAGAAAGAGGCTGTAAAAAAAAAACTAGGTGGCGTCAAGTGTCAAGGTCTCACGCTAGATTTCAGAAGGTAGCAGCGCATTTAATACGCCAGTGGATCGACAACGATCGCTTCTCGAAGTGGCAAATTTTCCACACTCCCCCAGGTTATTCAGTGACGAATAACCCTGTGGAGCAGTATCACAGAATGACGAAGCTGGTTAACAACACGTCTAGTGCTACACCAATCGAGATGGTAAGGCTGTTGGACCAGTCGCGCATTGGAGTTTTGGGGAAAAGCTATCGACGGTAGTATTCGACTTGACGTTTTGGATTCGCGGTGTGCTGCCCAAGGCACCACAAACACTCAGTCGTCAAACAAAAAAAGAGGAGTAAAAAGAACACGAAGAAGAAGAACAAGGTTTTGGTTGTAGATGACATTAACAAGCCCATCAAGTCTGCCCACACATTGCGACAACAGTGGTAAGGAATACCTCAAGAAGGTTGGCTAGTTGACGCGACAACAAGGACTTGTCAGTGCTCATTCCACCACAAGTACAATATGTGCCTGCATGTTATTGAAGCCACCCAGATTACCTAAAGCTCGTCGATTCAAGCCTCGTGTAAAGGTGACCAAAAGAAGAGCCAAGAAAGCAGCAACCATCACTTCGAAAAAGCACGCGCAACAGGTAGTACCCCAGCGGCCGGAATAGAACATTTCTCCAATCTGAGCCCGGACACAGATTCAGGAACGGCATGCAACGTCAACGGACACGGTCATGTAAATGGTTCCGGTGCGTTTATTCTACACAAGCCGGCCTCAACCTACATGGTAGCAGGCTCGGACTACACCACAGTTCCGAGGCAAGTGTACCAACCTGACGTCCCAGTGTTACCTGAACTACCGCCGCATATGCGTTCGATTGGAGCTTACAATGTTGATGCGAGTAGCTTTGTGAGCTCAGAATCGCTTTTGGCGTCCGATAACCACTCGGCACAAGAAAATCGGCAAGCCCACGAAGCTGATTATCATCGTCGTGTTACGTCGTCGGGGTCAAAAGGAGAAGAGGTTTCTACAGGGCAGCTTTGTAAACGCAGTTCATGCGATGAAACCAAACGACATAGGTTCTAAAAGGTGATGAGGGCACATTGGTAAACTATATACGCTGCATCGACATACTTGTTGCCTTAATGATATTGCGATTCTGACTTGGGTAGTTTAGGCCGATTTTAAAGTGTTGCAAGCCGTTCATACGGTGCTGACAGCCATTCGATAGGGTGGTGAGAGCAGGTGGTGGTTTGAGTGTTTTAGGCCGTTTTCATGAGTGTTGCGGGTCCAATTCAAGAGTGTTGAGGGAAGTGTTGTGATTTCACTTCGTCGTCTACTCGGCAAGGTCCCAACCGCTAGGCACACGTCCTGCGCGTGCCGGGCGTGTGGCTTGTGGGGCCAAGTGCCGAAAGGACACGAACGATGCGATCTGATTGGGGGAGGATTTTGGATCGCGTCCTGTGATTGGACGGATGGCTTCAACATACACGACATGTGTTGATTTGCATATGCATTGACGAGACTCCGTGTCCGTTTCACAAAAGTGTGTCCGTTGCACATTTGGGATTTGTATAGGGATTTGTATAGGACCGTGTCCGTTGCAGGAAATCGTGTCCGTTGCCGATTACGGTCAAGTGAAAACAAGGAGGGACTAGGAGACTAGCATGGGTAGGAGGAAGCAAGCAGCACTAGGACTTCAAACTAAATGGAACTCACTTTCAAATCTACTTACTTCGACTCACATCGACTACAAGCCTCGTTCGCTGTTCTACACTTTCAATTGGTTATGAGCCCAAGCTACGCTGACACCGTCAAGCTCGTGGAAGATAACTACTTCCACTGGGAGTTCAACATGCGGATGAAGCTCTCACGCAAAGGACTGCTGGCCCACATCATCAAGCCGGAGTTCGATGCGCTGAGTGACCGCTCCACGGTACAATGGAAGACCGATGATCTGAAGGCCCTTGGTGTGATCTCTGGAGACGTGAGTCTCACATATGACGCGAGGCGGTTGAACGCCTTTATCGCCCAGGGGGTTGTATAGCGCACCCAGGAGGCACCTCAATACTGAATGAGGATGTCTTGGACTACCAAAATGAGAAACGAAAGTTCCCACCCGGTGTAGCGTGTGCGTCCTTGTGTCAATCCCTATAGGTATCGTTTACCTTCGGAATATCCTGAGGATCTCACCGACTGAATGAGTTGTTAATACACAAATCGAGATGTACAGAGCACCGAATGAACTCGACCGACTGGATGAGCCACTGGTGTACAACTGGATGAGGAGGTCACGGACAGACCTTCTTCCCAGATATACAAGCTAACCAGAGAAATACAGAGATATACACTACTATATGCAGCCACCACTTATTCTTATAGACCCTTGGGTGGGGGTCTGTCACCAGTCCACTTGGAGCTTCTCACCCAGGACACTGGTCAGTCCTGGGTGAATACTTCCTTACGCGCACCACTCGCACTGAATGCGGGACAATCTTACAGTCAAATACAATTCGCTTTCACACAATAGTCAATCAATTGAGTACAAGGGGCGACTACTGCAACCTCCTAATACCGCAGGGTTAATATGAAATGGGTGCTCACTCAATGAGGCGCACGGGCAATTTGGATGTGGAACAGGCGGATCAACCCAGGTACGATACAACACTGGTCCTCGCTCTGATCTCGACTTGAACGACTTGAGAGCCACGCACCAGACACTGGTCCTCGCTCTGATGTCGACTTGAACGACTTGAGAGCCATGCACCAGTCTTACGAACATGTGGGCTTCGAACGTCCGCGCTTCGGGCCCCCAGGAATTGGTCTGGGCAGCTTGTCCTCTTACGCGGCACTCGGACGCAGTCGTCTCTTCCCCAGGCGAAGTTTTTTTATCTGTTCTTGTTGGCTATCTTCTACTATCCTCTGTCTTCGTGCTCTGCTCTCCGCTTCTCCTTTGTGGATACCCTGATATATCTTGTCTTGAGTATGGGGAACGTTGACGTCGACTCTTAGGCGGGTACACACATCACTTGATGACGACAGTCTGTGCAGCAGATCTGTTGAAACCCAATGTCCTGGCGACCCTTCGTCGAACTGGACATATCCGCTCATTTAGTCTGCACTCGACTTGGACTCCTTCAGAATGACTTGTGGTGTTCCTTGGTCTCTGGTGCAGTACAACTTCATTCATGGCGGAATCATACTGGATGGCGCAACTCATTTAGTGCGGTCCTCATCTAGTATGTCTTCATGCAGTACCTCATTTGGTACTCATTCAGAACAACATCGCCGTTGGTACTGCACACGATCTGGTTCCAGCCTTCCTTGTGGATCATGAGGATGTAGGTCTTGCGCGTGGGTCTTTGGTGGGTACAATTGGCGCCTTGGTCAAGTCAAAGCAGGCAGTGTTCAGAATACGTTCGCTGAACACACTTGAACGCCTTCGGGCTTCTCCTACCGTACAGGACTCGGCGGTTCGGACTGGGTGTTTTCTTATGCGTACTGGATGAGGCCTCATCCAGCCGACACCTCCAAACCTGTGGGCCTTTACTTAACTTTGCATCCACATCCACACTCACTCCACGCTCCTACACTCTCACACTCACGTCCCAAGTTGACCTTCACTGCATTCTTCAGGACCAATCACAGTTAACCACTCACTCAGTAAGTCGGGTGGGCCTGCGGGAAAAATCCCTGGCCACATCGTGTCGACCGCCCCTCTGTTCAAGATCTTTCACAGAGGACTTTGCCACCGAAGTGACAGATCATAACCAAATCTTCACACGGATCCGGTCATTGAGAGCGGCGTACCCGACTGGATCAGCTGTCAAACAACCATCGGCTCCCAAAATCAAGGATCTTCTGTGTTCCGTCTTCCACTCATCAGGTTTCTCCACATCAAAAAGGCAAAAGCAAAGATCGACATCCGTAAAATCTTATCGATCTCGCAGCATGTGGACACAATGCACACTTCGCCACAAACGCACCCGGGCTCCACGCACAGTAACAACAGTGACAGTCGCGACAGCAGCGAACACGGCGAAGGTGGCCAGGGCGACAACGGCAACCCTGACAACAGCAGCAACACTGGTGGCAAAAACAACCAGGGTGATAGCGGCAGCTACCATGACAAGCATGATTATGGAGTTGACGACGAAAGCGTGGCGCCAGAGGCGGCGGCAAGGCGATGAAGGCAGTGATGACGACGACCAGGGTGGCAGCGTAAACGACGACGACCGGAACATCGGCGACTCGACGGCGGCAGCGAGAAATCAGAGAGCCTGATTCCGGCATCTAACATGTGTCTCACGCAGAGGGACGCAATGAATATCACTGGCTCGACAGGATTACATCGAAATGGCACTCCTCATCCAGTAATACAGTCATCTTACGCTGTTTGATTCAGTACCCTTGGGTAGCCAACGCTTTGCTTCGCCCACACATGCACCGTTGGCCACGCACTTCAAATCCGTCACTGTCACACCTCCAAAATTTGTCACTGTCACGCCTCCGAAATTTGTCACTATTCGTCAGCACAACAACGCCTCATGCGGTAGTTATTTCGCTCAGTGCGACTCTGCTCCTGCTACGTAGTCTTCATTCAGTACTCCTGTCTCTCCATTCAACAACTCATTCGTGGTCACCGTTCGTCGGTCTGATTCAGTCAAGTTCATCCAGTGTGAGTAGACACGTGCGAGTGCGCTTCATCCATCTCAAATCCAGTAATGCTTCAACTTCGTATTCGCCGTTGCCAGCATCCGCTTCCCAACTGCCCTCAGGCAGTAATGAAGTGTCGAAATCGACTTCCTCATCGAGTGTGATCTCATCAGTAGGGCGTCTAGGGAATATCGCTCGTGGTTTGAGCCGACTCACATGAGCCCACGGGCTCACACGATATCCAGTGTCAGCGATTTTGAGCTTCACTCTGAAATCATCGTGTATCTCGTCGATCCTAAATGGCCCGTGCCACAGATGAGCGAGCTTCTTGCTTAATCCAGTCTGCACCTTCGGGATATAGAGCCAAACTGAATCACCATTCTCGAACCGCCTTTCAACCGTTCTGACAATCCACGCCACTTTCGAGTTTGTTCTTCCGACCTTGCACACTTACCTTTCCTTTGCAGTGATTCCGCGCAGGCTTGAGCGTAGCTATAGCCACGTTGAAATTTCCGACGCCAGTCATATGCGGTCCGTTCAGCCACACTGGATGGCCTTGGCCCCAACATCGCTGAAACAGTACCCTGGGCATCCCATCCGTGTACCAGATAGAACCGCGTGTCTAATCGAGTCGCATCGAATGACGTATTTAGTGTGAACATTAGCCGCTCTGCATGACCGTCCCAGTCCGACTGGTCTGCTTCAGCGACGTATGCGCGAACACTCCGGATGACTGTTTGCACCGAACGTTCTTGCTGACCATTGGCCTGCGGTCGGTAAGCCAGTGTCGCTCGTTGTTTGCTCCCCAAAAGTTCACAAAATCTAGTAAACACCTCACTCATGAAACGTGAGTCTGATCATCGATGACGCATCAAATCGTCGGAACACTGACTCTTCGTATGCTTCGGCCACATCCTGTGCAGTGGGGGACGACATTGGCTTACACATGACAAATCCAGTGACCGAGTCTTGGAACAACAGCAAGAACGTATTGCCCCTCGCTGATTTCGGCATGTGGGTTACAAAGTCCATCGACACCAGCTCAAACGGTCGTAGCGGTTCGATGTTACCGGGTGAGGGTCCCTCATTCGGTGGGCGACCTTTACCACTCGCACAGTCAACACACTCTTTCACGAAACGTTGCACATCGGCGTACATGCCGGGCCAGTAGAACTCGGCTCGAAGCCTCTCATGAGTCCTCGTAATGCCCTGGTGTCCACCCTGCAAGTCTTCATGAGTGTAATGCAGTAAGTCTGCACGAAGTGATTTTGGCACCACCAGACGAGGTTCGCTCGCAACGTCCCTTGGTCGATCCTTAGTAGATTTAGAGAGGACGATACAGAATGCCTCGGTCGTCCAGTATACGAAATACTCAGCGAGCTTAGTCATCTTCCTCAGCTGACGTGGCGAAAACTGATCCACATCACCATCCAGAAACGCTATCAACTTTGCAAGATATTCGTCCTGATCCTGGTGTGCTTTGATCCGCCGCCACCTTTCTGCTTGGTACTCCAGAGGCCCCATGGGCTCATCTTGAGCGTCCGCATTCGGTGTGGAGGGCTGAGCTATTACTGAGAGCACTCGTGCGGCGTGCGACAGCGGAGCTGACTCAGAGCCTGGCAGGAGTTCATCCAGTGCGACATCAGCGTCATCTGGCTTCTCATCCGGTTCGGCATCAGGCATAGGTGCATCCAGCGTATCCTCAGGTGGTCGCATGAGTTTCTCATGAATGGTTGATACTGACCGCAAGTGTTGTTGTTCACCATCGTCTTCACACTTCCACGACTCACCCAGAATCAGCGTCTTGGTTGTCAAGTAAGTCCGCAGCTAGGTTGTAATCACGCAACGGAGATGTACTAACTTGACTGAATGAAACTTGGCTTCGAGTGCTTTTGCACTCCGCTAGTCTGCGTTGGAGGTTAGGCTGATGATACTTGATGATTCCTCGCACTTGTTCGATGATGATCCGAGTCTCCCACAACGACAAGATCCTGAATGCCTCGCTCTAGTGCCATGGTCATGCCTTTCAGCAGACCATAGTATTCAGCGTCGTTCACGGTAACGTCATCCAGTATGAAACCTTGTGCATCCAGTGCAACCCAGCCAGGGAGTCTCCACAGAATGCAACCACAGCTTCCTTTCCGAATCTTGGGTTGCTTGTAGCTCCGTCAAAACTCAGCACAACGCCCTCATAGTCTCATCGAGCATTTCAACGCTGACTACTGGAGGTGGCTGAATGCGCCCCTTTGGCTGGTATCAGAGACTCAGCAACTTCATCAAGGTGCTCACGCGGCGTGATGCCGGCGCCCAATATTGCAGCTAGCCCGTCCTCATCACGTTGGACCTTTCGGATTTCCATGTCTCATTGAGAGAGCGCAACGCCCCAGGGCACACAGCGACCATCGCAGATTTAGACTAAAATCATCCACTTGAGCACTGAATACCGGGAGTACACCACCAAAGGGCAACCCTCAATCAATGTTCGGGAACACATTAAGTACTCGCATGATTGCAATCACCTCCTTCTCCGCCTCGTGGTATCGAACTTGTGACTCATTCAGTACGCGTCCAGTGAAACGAACAGGCTGAATGAGGCCGTCATACTCTTGTCCAAGGACTGCGCAGGCGGCCCATCGGTTGGCATGAGGGATGATGACAAAAGATTTCGTCCGGTCTGGATGACGTAGCAATGGCGTCGACACGATTTTGCGTTTCAGAATACTGAATGCCTCCTTCGCACGAGTCAAGTCTCGACCGGACCGAATCTGATCATCCGTCAGCTCATACAGTACGGCAGCTACCACTGGAAAATCCTCGATGAACTTGTGATAGTAATTCAGACTGCCTAGGAATGACTGAACCCCTTTCAGCGTGTTCGGGAACGGGAGATCTTGTACACCTTTCGCAATCTTCGGCTTTGCTCTAATTCCTTCTGCACTGATCTCGTGTGAGAGGTACGGATTGTAAGCTTACCGAATTCACTCTTGGGCAGACTGACTGAGATGTTCCAGTAACGCAGTCTGAACAACAAAGCATTCAGGTCCTCACACAGTGCGTCCCACGTGGGCGCCCCATGTGCAATGTCGTCAATGTATGAGCTGCTCCCCAGTACAGGTCCCATCGATGGAGGCGCTGGGATGTTCCGCTTGAACACCGTCATCTGGTCTGTCAAACCGACAACCTTCGTTCAGTCTGTCCGGGTTCAACGTCAGCCCATTCGGTATCATCGCTCAATATTGTCTTCTTGAGGTTTCAGCCCTAGATAATCCAGTACGTCCTGGTCCACGAGAGCCTCCTCTTCAGGTGACAACCGCACAAAACCCCACAAACAGTTGTTGATCACGTGTTGGTAGATCAGCGGAGCATTCTTCAACCGAATGGCATGCGTAACCATTGGAAATGACCGAATGGACACACGAAAGCCGAAATCAGTTTGGCTCGTTCAGTCATCGAATTCGCCCAGAAGCCACTTTGCCATGTCCAAACTCATAAACCACATAGCGCTCTCGAAACCAATCAGTAGGTCGTCAATGAGCGGCAGTGGGTAGTTGGCAAGCCGGGCTGCAACTGAATGAACCGTTGACAATCCGGTAATCAATGCACATGCGGATGTCCACACCGTTCTTCTTGAGGACAATGACAATCGGGGAAGCCCATGGTGACTCTGAATGCTCGATCAACTTCGTCTCCAACAGCTTCTTCAACAGTTCATACACCTTCAACGCCAGTGGGTGAGGTGCCACCCACTGAATGAGGCCGTTGTGCGCAACTGGTTTCGCATCTCCAACATCCAAGTCACAAATCACTCCACGAGCCGGTGCTGGTGCAGCATTACCGTCGCCCAAGAATATCGAGCGATGGTACTTCAGTATGCGCCTCAGTTTCATGTCCTCCTCCGGTGTGCTCACATCCGGTACTCCCACGTCCGCCTTTTCAATGTCACATTCAGGACTCAAGTCAGCCAGCTCAGGCAGAAGAGCAAGCTGGTCCCGTAAGTTGAGACAGCAGTTCACCACCTTCGTGGACATATACAGCAGGCTCCAAATCCAGTTCTTCAGCATTGAGCCTCATACAGCGAGCGTATTCTTGTTCCAGCTTAGCGACTGGGGTTCCAATCGTCATAGTACTCGGCGAGTCTAATGGGTCCTCCTCGGCATCGCTGCGGTCCGAAAGCACACTGAATGCATCTTCATACCCTCCAAAGTGATAGCATCGAAAAACTCATCGGTGCATCTGATTCGTCCGCACTAGATGAGTCACCGCACTTCTCGCACTTCAGTACTCAGGCATCGTGCCATCGTTCACCATGGTGTCAGTCTCACATCCTTGACATCCTGCTTCGGGTGGCCTCATTCCACCAGTAGTGCCTCATCAGGCATCTCCAGCGTCAACCACCACTTGCTTACCAGGCATCTTGTGCAACCGCACTGTTCGCACTTCGGCAGTACCGGGTGAGGTCTCACCATCAATTTAGTTGGCCACTCATACGTTGGGGCTGGTACACTGGGTGGTTGGCGATCCCACAACGCCTGAATCATCCGTTCCTTCCGCAGGCGCCCCTGTCTTGAGAGGGCCTTTCGAATATCATGCTTTCCCATTCTCGATAAGCACAGGTGCTCAGGTCTGGCGCGTATCGTCCTGCTTCTGGGAAAAAGCCATGTTCGATGACTCGAGCAATCGCTGTCCTTGGATTCAGACACAACCTACTGGATGATATGTTCACCACCTTCACGGCGCACGGCCACGATTGTCCCGAGTAGATGACCTTGGTCACCCAACGGTCTCCACGGCCGGCCCACACAGCTGAATGCTGTGGGTTAGTACTCCCGTACCGGATGCGCAGAACTTGTCCTTCGCCGGGATTCAAAAGATGCACTCAGGTGTATCGACTGGAATGTCGATGCCTTGACGCTTCTGAATGATGTCTCCACACAATAGGACAGTCTCTTCATCCGGTAATTGAACCAATCCTTCGCGAATGCATAGTCGAACTCCAGCGCAAAACATGAAATTCATACCCAATAGCGCATCCACTCCTTCACCAATGTTTGCAACCCATAAGTCCACAACGTACACCACTCGAGGTCCGAGAGTCACCTTGACTTGAGTACTGGCTGAGATATTCGTCGCCACTCCACCTAGTCCGGACACCGTAATTTGCTTATGTCGATTGAGTTTGACCTTGAGTCTACGCGCAAGATTCAAACTGATCATACTCACCGACGCTCCGGTATCCAGTAGGAGCTTCATCCGAACATCATTAACCGCACCATGTACCGTGGCAACCTGACGCACATCTTTCTCCGCTCCATGATCCGCCCACCAGCCGTACCGTTCTCCGTAGTTGAGTCGGAACTCGACTGGATCATCGGGGTTGGACGCTCCTGGAGTGAGGACGATCCGGGAATACTGGATGATCTCGCTCAGGATGGACAGCTTCGTCTTGAATCATAGAAGTCATGCATTGGTGGTTATCTTGGTTTCTGGTTCTCAACTCGGGTCCGACATAAACTAACGCACATAATCCTGGGGTCTTCTCTTGCCCGACGCGTACTGGATCCCCATCCAGCGGGCTTAGTGGTTTAATAGTTTCTCCCCAGAATTGGCCTTGTCCTCCTGAAGTTCATTCAGTAGGGACGTCGGCAGGTCTTTTAGTGCGCCTTGTCGGACGAGGTTCTTCACGGCTTCGAAAGTCTTCCAATCTTCACAGCCACCGTCATGAAACTGCTCACACTTCTTGCAGGGCAACGTCTTGCAAACACGTACTGGATGACCTCGTCGGTGACAGCGATCGCAAACGATATCAGCCCAGCAGGTCTCGGTACGGTGACCAAATGAGCGGCAGTTCTCGCAGAATTCCATACGATCTGGGTTCTCATGACGGGGTGATTGCGACACCGGATGAGCATTCGGCTTCGGTTGCGATGGACGGCTCGGTGCAGGCGGAGGTCGCCACCCTGAGGCTTCCATCACTCGATAGACTGAGCGAGTGAGCGCTTCTGGATCCATCATAGTCCGGTCCTGCGCTCCGACTGAATGACCCTCATGCGAGCATCGATCCTGAATACTCATCGAGCGAGTCGGGTCAGACCGGGCCTCTTCAGTTTCATCCTGAAAGTGCACTTGCTTCTCGTCACCATCCAGCCCATAATCAGTCTGCGTGAGGTACATCCGTCCGGGATGCTTGGGTTTGTAAGGGCTTTGCTGTGGACGGACATTGCTCGCTCTGAAGTCACGCGGCTTGGACGAGCTTGATTCATGCTCGTCATCCTGAAAATCCTCGCTCATGCTGTCGTAACACCGTCTCCAAATCTTCCACACTACCGAAAAGCTGGCTCTTCAGACTCGTTTTGATACTGGATGAGGCCAACTTCTTGATGAAGCGCTTGATGCGATGTCTTCGAGATCTGGATGACCGGTGGTAGATCACATCCGCCTTGCTCGCCGCCGCATTCAGTAGGTAGAAAAACTCCAACGGTGTCTCGCCCTTCTTCTGCGATATTGTATAGTACCGCTCCGAATTGGACACTGTCGACTTGCAATACTTGGCCTTGAACTCCTTCGAGAACTTCATCCAGTCGCGACGAACGTGCGGTGGTAGCTGGTTACAACTTCAGTCGTAACTCGTAAATCTTCATCGTGTCACTCCAACCACCCTGGACGCACATTGCCACAAAACGCTCCCACCAGTGAGTCCGTTCGGTGAACGGGGTCTTCTCGTCGAAATCACCTAGTGTTCCCGCATTCACGTACGGACGCACTGTGATCATCGAGTTGCCATCTTTCAAAGCGGAGGACTCCGTCACTCTGGTAGGGACATCATACAGTGAGCTGTCCGACTCATCGGAGCTGGAGTCGTCGTCGTCTGGGTCTGAATCGGGAGGATCATCGCCTCGACGTGTGGTCTTCCTTGACGGGCTTCGCCTCGGCAGCGGCTTCTTACTGGATGGCTTAGACTCGTCTGCGTCCCTGGAAGGCGTGTTCCTCGAGGTAAATACCTGCCTTGGTCGCCTTGGACGTCGCTTCCGTCCTAGCCGTCGTGGCCGCAGCTTGATGCTTGGCCGCCTTAGTGTCCGCATTCTCATTCGCCTTAGCAAGGTTCACGCTCTGAATGGTCGCTTGCAGTTGGGCTGCCAGAAGCTCGTCGGTGTTCCGCACACGAATTCTCCGTGTCGCATGTTTACGCCATTTTTGATTACGCCACTGGATTGTGGGTACAAAATTGCGCGACCAGGTTCTGGCTTCACTTGAGTTGCTGGATCAGGTCCGGATGTTGCGGGAACACCTTGAGCTTGGGCGTGCGTTGCGCGAAGGTCACGCAACTGTCCAGCCTGAAACCGCCGAACATTCCGCGCTGCTTCCCGCTCTCGCGCATGCTCGATCTCCATTGACTGGATCTTTTGCTGGAGAGACGCAAGTTGCTCATTCAGTGTACGCTGAGCGCCCTCCGGCCCAACGAACCCGTTCCGCTTCTTCTTCGACTCGCTGACGACGTAGTTGCTGAGCAAACTCAGCTTCGGCGCGCTCTCGCTCAGCGAGTGCTGCTTCAGCACGTGCCTTGTCGACTGCCTGCGCCATCGATCGCTGATCGTCTTGCATCCGGTCTGCCTCCGCCCCAGTATTTCCCCGAGGAATCGAGTAGTTCTCAGGCGGGCTTATCGGGTGTGCACTCAGTGCAACTTGTCGCTCGGCGAGTGACTGGATGGCAGCGAACGCATTCTTGTAGACCTTGACCCAACTGGACAGTTGAAGCTTCTTGCTTCAGCTCCATCCGTCGCAAGCTTCCTGTGTCTACCGCATCGTGTTTAGCGCCACTTGAGATGCCCCAGACGTGACGGACATTGCGGATCCAGTGCGACTCGATCGGCCTGAGCGTACTGAATGACTGGACCGACTGGATGTCTGCTTAGACTTCGGTGATCGAGTGCGTGAATGCTGACGACTAGAGCTCCGGTGACTACGTCGATCATCATGACCGGAACGGTCTCCACAGGTGACGGGCTCGAACTCGCACGACTGGGTGTGATGCGTCTTCTGGATGAGGTCATCGACCTTCCGGCACTCCGAGTGGTGGTGCGATCGGATTCTGGACATGGTGACATCTTCCTGATCCACTAACACCAGTGCCGGAGGGAGTACTGTCCTCGTAATCTGAACACCAACGTCCGCCCCAGACTGAATGGCTCCAGCCTGAGCAGTCAAGACCATGGGTGCATACCCAACGTACGGCATACGCTGGTGACCACCGGACCATAGCGACGATGACGAGGAATCTCTCTCGACGACCTCGACCCTTGTGTAGCACTGGCCAAAGATTCATCTGAGCCACCCGACGTAGCAAACAAGTCCGACACCGCATCCGACGTCCTGGATGAGTGTCCTCGAACGGTCGAAGCTCGCTCATTCAGTGTGGAGACACTTCGGCTTGCCTCATCCAGTGAATGGTATGATGGCAAGGAACTCAGTGACGGAGTCGACAATGACACGGGTCGTGGAGGTCCTCGTTGCACACGCTTGGATCCCGGTTCGCTATCAGATGATCCCGGCGGACTTCGACTTCGGCGAACGCCAGCCATCCTCAGGCGCAAGACATACCGTGCCCCAAGATTCCAGCCTCGTAATCCGTCATCAATAGATCTCCTTGATCGTCTTCAGCATGGTAATCCAGTACAGGTGCTTGACTCGAATGATCTTGGGTACCGTATTCAGTAGAGTCATTCTCAAGGATGACCTCATTCGGTACACCGGATGCCACAGCTCGCCACTCCAGAAGTTCCAACGACAGAAAATGCTGCATGTCCTCAACCACAGTGCGCACAAGACTTGGCGCCACTCTGGATGACCTCGACTGAAACCACATTGGTATCAGGTTCTGGAAACGAAACCCCGACTCAGACAGTAACGTCTGGATGAGGGCGACACATTCTCGGGGAGTCAGCAGACCAGGTGAAACGCCGATGGCCGTGATGTCTCGTGCCGCGCACAACTCTGACGTGCAAGGCCCAGTTCAGTGAGCCAAGCACCTTCCTGACCAGATGAATTCGCCCGGTCGTACAAGTACTTGGACGTTGCCAGCGTCGCAGTCCACCATCCTTGAAAGTCCGGAGGAGGGCTGGGCCACGCGTACTGAACCTTGAGCGGGACAACCACGTCAGCGCGGAACTGCTCCCAGCGCCTCACTTCGTCCGCCACGTACGCCTTCACTTGAGCTTCACTGATTCGGAACTCAGCCAGTGTAGAATCGTCAACATTCAGCACGCTCTCCGGACCGACAACGTCTTGCGAATGCGCAACACTAGATGAGGTCTCTTGCTTCACTCGCGCCAGCGATATTGGATCAGCCAGCGAGACTGGAGTTGCAACCTTCTCCTCGAGTACGTCGTCTTCTTCAATAGTTGACAACGGTCCGTCGTGCTTGATCGTCGGCGCATCACCTAGTGCTTCCACCTCTTCATCCGGTTGCGGAGAGTCCGAAACTCGATCCACAGCCGGGGGCTCAACCTTCTCGGCGCTTCCCCTGACGCCTGTACGGGCTCATCCGGTACGGACTCACCCTCATTCAGACTCGTCACCGAATCTGAGCCATCTTCAGAGCCGCTCAGATTCCTTGTCCGGCCCACTCGCAGAGTCGTCATCCAGCGAAGCTTGGTGCGCATCCTGGACGACTTCTTCCGCGGCTGGCCGTACTTGGACCGCCGACTCCTTCGCTTCACGGGCTGCCTTCAGCTTCGCAGCTTTAGCCTGCCTCGCCTCCCTCTCCAGATCATCCAGCGACTTCAGCTCCTCAGGCGGCAACCCTCTCAACCGACGCGACTGCCGCGACGCCTCACCACGTCCCGCACCGCGTCCACCTTCTCGTGCTGCTCCTCGTTCAGACATAACCACAGCTGAACCAGAAGGTTAGTAGTATCAGCACCCTTATTGACTCAATCAATATACAACAACTCTTGGTAAAATCCTCTAGTACCGAATCCGGGCACGCGCACCAGCTGACGCGAGGCGGGTGAACGCCTTTATCGCCCAGGGGGTTGTATAGCGCGCCCAGGAGGCACCTCAATACTGAATGAGGATGTCTTGGACTACCAAATGAGAAACGGAAGTTCCCACCCGGTGTAGCGTGTGCGTCCTTGTGTCAATCCCTATAGGTATCGTTTACCTTCGGAATATCCTGAGGATCTCACCGACTGAATGAGTTGTTAATACACAAATCGAGATGTACAGAGCACCGAATGAACTCGACCGACTGGATGAGCCACTGGTGTCAGACTGGATGAGGAGGTCACAGACAGACCTTCTTCCCAGATATACAAACTAACCAGAGAAATGCAGAGATATACACTACTATATGCAGCCACCACTTATTCTTATAGACCCTCGGGTGGGGGGTCTGTCACCAGTCTACTTGAGCTTCTCACCCAGGACACTGGTCAGTCCTGGATGAATACTCACTCACGCGCACCACCCGCACTGAATGCGGGACAATCTTACAGGCAAATACAATTCGCTTTCACACAATAGTCAATCAATCGAGTACAAGGGGTGACTACTACAACCTCCTAATACCGCAGGGTTAATATGAAATGGGTGCTCACTCAATGAGGCGCACGGGCAATTTGGATGTGGAACAGGCGGATCAACCCAGGTACGATACAACACTGGTCCTCGCTCTGATCTCGACTTGAACGACTTGAGAGCCACGCACCAGTCTGACGAACAGGTGGGCTTTGAACGTCCGCGCTTCGGGCCCCCAGGAATTGGTCTGGGCAGCTTGTCCTCTTACGCGGCACTCGGACGCAGTCGTCTCCTCCCCAGGTGAAGCTCGGTCGAAGGCGCTTGTCTTGTTCTCGGCAAATTGAACTCTGATTTAATGTTAGTTATCCGTTCTTGGCTATCTTCTACTATCTTCTGTCTTCGTGCTCTGCTCTCTGCTTCTCCTTTGTGGATACTCCTGATTTATCTTGGTTTGAGTATGGGGACTGTTGACGTCGACTCTTAGGCGGGTACACACATCACTTGATGACGATAGTCCGTGCAGCAGATCTTGTTGAAACGCAATGTCTTGGCGACCCTTCGTCGAACTGGACATATCGGCTCATTCAGTCTGCACTCGACTTGGACTGCCTCAGAGTGACTTGTGGTGTTTCTTAGTCTCTAGTGCAGTACGACTTCATTCATGGCGGAATCATACTGGATGGCGCAACTCATTTAGTGCGACCTTCATCCAGTATGTCTTCATGCAGTACCTCAGTTGGCACTCATTCAGAACAACATCGCCGTCGATACTACACGCGGTCCAGTTTCAGTCTCTCTTGGGTGTCATGACGATGTGGGTCTTGTGCGTGGGTCTTCTGGTGGGTACAATTGGCGCCTCAGTCAAGTCAAAGCAGGCAGTGGCCAGGATACGTTCGCTGAACACACTTGCACGCCTTCGGGCTTCTCCTACCGTACAGGACTCGGCTGCTCGGACCGGGTGCTTCTAATGCGTACTGGATGAGGCCTCATCCAGCCGACACCTCCAAACCTGTGGGCCTTTACTTAACCTTGCATCCACATCCACACTGACTCCACGCTTGTATACTTCCACATTCATGTCCCATGTTGACTTTCACTGGATTCCTCTGGACTCAACCACATTCAGCCACTCATCGAGTCAGTCGGGTGATCTTGCGGGAAAATCCCCGGTCGCATCGTGTCAACCGCCCCTCTGTCCGTGAGCTTTCACAGAGGAATTTGCCACCGAAGTGACAGATCATGACCAGACCTTCACACGAATCCGGTCATTTAGAGCGGCGAACCCGACGGAATGAGCTGTCAATCAACCGTCGGCTCCCAAAAATCAAGAATTTTCTGCGCCCCGTCTCCCACTCATCAGGTCTCTCCACATCAAAACGCAAAAGCAAAGTCCAGTGCCCACAACGCAAAATCTTATCGATCTCGCAGCTCGTGAACACGATGTCATCCAGTGCGTCCGCGCCCTCTGCTGCTCCATCCCGTGCCGGCCCTCCATCCGGAGACCACAGCGGCAGCGAAAACGCTGGCGACAGTCCGGGCGACAACGGCAGCCCTAACGACAGCGGCAATTCTGGCGACAACGGCAACCAGGGCGACGACGGCGGCTCCGGTGGCCAAGGTGGCGACAGCAAGGACGACGACAGCGCCGAGGACGACAGCAACGACCAGGGCAAAGGCAATGGTGGCCAGCGCGACGCCGATGCCTCGATTGGGCCTCCAACTTCGAAATCAGGCTCCGGTGTACAGCACATGTATCTCTCTCGTCGCGAGGTAGCAGGTCTTCGCGGTGTGCCGTTCCCTGCTGGGCAACTTTCGTCATCTAGTGACGCTAGTCTCGCGGTGTCTCGTTGGCAAGCTCCTCCCGAGTACGCCCCTGGCGGCGATACCTTTTCGTGGGCGTTCCCGCTTGGTCTCGGCACTGCTACGACGGCGCGTACATCGTTGATGGGTATGCTGGCACTGAGGCGCTGATTGAGGTGGAAGGCTTCTCGCCCTCGGACGTTCATGACCTCACCTAACTGGTATCATGTGAGGGTGACGTCGCAGAGCTTTTGCTGCGACCACGTGCGGGGCCGACTCCTTCGAATGGGACGGTGAATGTCATGCTCGACACGATGTCTGTCAAACGGGAGTTGTCATCGATCCTCATGCAGTACGAGCCTCACGGCCTGGCCCAGCGAGTATTCGGCATGACGACTTTCATGCGGCGTCTCCTGGTGAAGTATCGCCAGTTGAGAGACCAGATGACTTCTCCAAGCTCTTCGTCGGCGCACGAAATGTCGCGGCTTCAGGAGGAGAACACCAAGGTCAAGCGCGATTACGCCTTACTGCATGCGTTCTACGAAAATCAGTTCGACGCGTTGTCGGCTCACTCCAAAAGGAAACTGGACCAGCGGCACCAAGACATCAAAGAGCTCATGCGGTCTCACGAGGTGGAGTGCGCTGCATTGCGCGACCAGATTCGCGACCAAAACGGCCGGATGCCTTCCGGACGGCTCACAATGAGATGAGAGCTCAGGCCCAAGCGAAGTCATTCAGTGCTGCGCGGCTCATGGACTTCTTGAACACACACAAGACCAAAGTGGGTGGCAACTGGAAGCGGCTTCGCGAGCTGTTGGTGCACTTCAAAGATGGCACACCGGTACCGGCTGAGTGGCAAACGCTGATCAATGTGACGTCAGCTGACGACATGTTCACGGACCCTGGGCCATTCGTTTCGGAACCGGATGCAGACACGGACGCCGAGGAGAAGAGTGAGGAGAACCCGCCGCCATGGCCAGTCTTGTAGCGTACACCGTAACAGATTCCGTGATGTTCGCGAGAAGATAGACACCGGCTTGCTCAGTGCAATGTCGCCGAGGACGCGAGACCACTTGTTGCCGCGGCGGCCAACGCCGTGGTCCACACGTGACTCTCGCGGAGTGGCTGGATCATCTATCGACCGACGTGTCGCCTTCACCGTAAGGCGACAACAGGCAGCTGTGCCCGCAAGAGGCGCAGGGCTATCTCGCTCGGATGGAGGATCCTAACCGCTGGAAGGACGCTGCAATCGTGCAACGTCTCGACCACCAACACCATAGGCTGGATCTTGCTCCCTTGACAGGCGCTGAGAACTCGCAGCGCCATGAACACCTTGTCTGTAGACTTGATTGGGGATATCCCGGAGAGGAGGTTGATGCTGCGAGCGCGCAGCGTCTTGGCCATCTTGTCGGTCGACTTGATGGGAAGAAACCCGATGATTCGGTTGGCGCTGCGAACTCGCAGCGTCATGAACAACTGGCCCGTCAGCTTGATTGGGTTGAGCATGGAGGATTCGTGCTGTGCCCTCAAGCGCACCAACGGAGCTAGGTCCACCTGACTCTACTAGAACCGTGTTGGGAGGGCGCTGGTAAGCGGAGCCAGTGTCACAGGAGGCAGCCGGAACACGCCACGCACAATCTTGATCACGTCAGGCTGGCGTAGTGGCGCGGGTAATCCCGCGACCCCAGTGGCCATAGATAAGAGACCATAATCATCCACGTTAATCGTCAATGTATGTGATGTTGCACTTCCACCAGCATACTTGTTCTGGTGATCCAGATTCACCGAAACTTCATCAAGAACGTAGCGAAGCCGTGGCTTCGCTACATTGGGCAAACACACGAGCAGCCTCAACGCCACAATATTGCGGTACTGGCAAGGCGCCACGGAACGCTTGAGGAGACACGACCACATCCATTCCATCAGTGGGTTCTCTGCGGAGCACTACACGATGATTCGCTTCCAGGTAAATCAGCGTTCGGAGTGTCTAAGCGACAACGTGTCGCGCCGCTGCCCTCTCCGCAGCGCCTCTGTGCGGTTCAATCGCTACAACACCAGGCAGCGATGTTCCGGCGAGGATATCCGGAACCGGAGACTTGGTTATGGCAGAGTCCAGGGTACACGACACGGTGGTGACCGTGTCCGCAGTGACGATCGCGTCTGTCAACTATCGACGCCGATTGACAGGCTCGACGTCGGGTTCTGGGCATGGGGCACTCTGCTCACACACACTCGCGTCTTTGGGGAGCTCCCGTTCAGCCACATGCGGGAGCTCAATCTCGACCGCATGTAAGAGGCCACACTCAACCACATCTACTGCATTCATAAGTTCCCGCTCAACCACGCGCGGGAACCCCTGTTCGACGGCATGTGTGGGACCACACTCAACCACAACTTCTTGACTCTTGGGCCACTGTCCATCAAGACACGGGAGCCCCTGCTCGACCGTGTCACCAGTCAAATCCTGATACTCCTGCTCAGGACTGGCATATGTTGCACGTTCACACGTTGCGCATGAAGGGACATCGCTCTCTTCAGACACAACTGTGGTCATGGCGTCGGGGTCCATGACAACAACATGCGGCCACTTGTGGGGCGTCCTACCCAAGGACGCCAGTACAGTATTGACGTTAATGCCGCGCGGACAAACCGTCCACGCCAACCAGTCGATCCGCGGCTGGTGTTGGGCGAGCCACGGGATCCCAAACACGCAGTCAAAGGAACCGCTCAGTTCAATCACCAGGAACTCATCTGATCCGGCGAAGCCGTCGACTTCGTACGAGAAGGAGGCTGTGCGTCGGCGTAGGTCACGAGCATGGTGTCAGGACCTTCACACACTTGAGCGTCTGTCGGTAGCACAGACAGACTGCCAGTGCGAACAAAGTTGTTCGTCGCGCCAGAATCCAGCAAAGCACGAAGCGGACGCTTCGCGCCAACGACGTGGAGACTGAACACAATCAGTCTCGAGTCGCTGCCGGGGGTGGTGGTATTCAGCTGTGCAGCAAGCACAGGAGGGCTAGGAGGGGGTTCTGCCACCAGAGAACCATTCCCCCTTTCACGACCAGTAGGTGCGGGGCGCCCAACTGATCAGCAACGGCGACGTCGCACTCGATCGCGGTGCTCGCCACCACCGATGCTGGTGCGCGGCACACTGCCGCGCGGTGCCCAGATTTTCCGCACCGGAAACACTCCAAGGGGAGTCGCTCACCCGCCGGATACCACGTGTGTCGAGGAGATGACGTCGGCTCCCGACGTCCATCGTAGTGCCGGATGGCATCAATCTCCATCGACTCTGGGTCCAGCTCAGGCGTATGAGGTCGCAAGGCGTCGAGCTCCTGCGATGCCTCCACACTGTAGTCTTCGCGAAGCGCAATCGCGAAGGCTTGCTCCAAAGTCGATGGCGTCTTCCAAGTCAAGTAGAAACGCCGGTGCCCAGCATGCATACCAGACACAAAGACATGGACCTGCGTCGCCATGTCCACGGGGCTTGTTGTGATACACGACACCAGGTGGCGTGCATGTTGGATGTGGACTTGTGTCCCTGCTTCAGCTTCAGGAACGCAGACCGTTGTACCTCTTCGTCTTGGGGCGGCTCGAACGCGAGCCGCAGGCCTGCCTTCATTACTTCCATAGTCGGAAATCAGGAGGCGTCGGCAACGAGTTTGCCGAGTGCCCATTCCTTCGCCTTCCCCGTCAACTTGGATAGCAGAAAGCGGGTCCGCGCAAGCTCGGTAGACAGCTGCCGAGCTTCAATCGCAATGTTAACCTCGCAGAACCACCGGTTCAAGTGAAGGCACCGTCGCCTTCACCGCTGTATGCGGAGACATCTATTTTCACGATGTCGGTCTTGTTCTTGGTCAGCGTGGGATTCAACACTCGCTGACGCAAATCAGCGAGTTCACGTGCCATGAACGCAAGAGCAGCCAGGCGCTGCTGCTCTTCTGTGCCCACCGTCAGCAATGTCTTGACAACGGTAGCGCCGGACATCGCCGCGAGCGATGTAGGGCCTCCCACTCGAATGACGTCAGGTGCGGAAAGCTGGCATGCTCAAGTGACACGCTGGTCGGTCTGGACGCGTCGCTCATCGACGTGCCGCTCATCTTGGCCGCTGGACGGACTACAAAGTGCTACCAGGTGTAACGGGCTAAATGCCCGTTACCGGCTTACACTAGCTTGTAGAGGAAGTAGGCAAATTAAACTCTGCTTTCATTAAGAAGGTGGCGGCGTCGAAGCACCGAGCCGCCACAGCCAACTATCTACACTGAGATATGATTGGCCACGGTTCAACCAATAGGAACCGTGATTTGGGACGGGCATACAAACAGCCCGTCACATGGATGAGTTACTTGTGCCTCAAGCTGAGAATGCGGTGGCAAGATCACTGCCGTGACGAGGTCTCGCAAACGCCGCAACCCGGAGGTGCTCCAAGAAGAGGTTTTGCAGAAGATCAGAATGGAGGGCCTGCTCCAAGGCCAGATGGAGGAGAAGTGGATCAGTGATCTCAAGAAGTACCTTGCTGGTGATGTGCCGGAGCTCACAGCGACAGAAGCCAAAGATCGTCGAAGACTACGAGATCGATGAGAACGGACTATTGTTTTACTGTTCGCCAGCAAAGAAGTGGGACGAGGACCGTGATCTGGTGGCTCGACTGGTGGTGCCTGAGATGCTGCAAGAAGATATTTTGCACCACTATCACACCAGTTTAGAAGGCGGCCACCATGGCGTTGGGAGGACTTACCAGCGCATTAGATCGCACTTCCAGTGGAGGGGTCTCTACCAGAGTGTGCAGCGCTATGTCGGACAGTGTGTGGATAGCGAAACAGGGAAAGGAAGACCGGTGATCCGTGGCCACTCGCCAGGTAATCTCCAGGCTACCTATCCGTTCCAGATTATTGCAATGGATCACATCCCCTCTCTACCTAAGTCGTACAAGGGCAATACAGAGCTGCTGATCTGGGTTGATCTCTTCACAGGTTTCATGATCGCCAAGGCCAGTTCGCCACGAACAGCCCAGACGATCGCCAAGAACTATGAGAAACGTGTTTTCCGTCGGTTTGGCGCCAGTGAGGTCATCCGCCGCGACAGAGAGCCAGGATTTATGTCGGATTTCTTCAAGTCGTTCAACAAGATCATCAGACAGAAGCAGCGTGCAACCATGGCGTACAGGCCACATGCCAGTGGTTCGGCAGAGATGATGGTTCAAACGCTGACGCGATCTCTCAAGATGTACGTTGCGGACGTCAATCAGCGAGATAGGGATGATTTTGCAGAGCGACTCACTTTCTCTCTCAACACGGCCCGAGATCGTATACGAGATGACACTCCTTTCTACTTGGTGCATGGCTGGAATTCTCGTTCTACGTTGGAAGCGATGATTCCTCTTGGTTCGACCCGACGTCGAGATCGAGAGCCGCGCAGATGGAGGTACCACATTCAGAGGCATTATCAGCAAGCACGGAGACAAGTGAACGAACGCCTGCGCCAAGCGACTCAGGATCGAGCAGACTGCCACAATGAGGACGTGCACCCAGTGAACTTTGACGTGGGGGCACAGGTCTGGTTGTACCTCGATCGAGTTATGGAGGGCTATTCGGGCAAGCTGGCACACATGTGGCACGGGCCATTCCGGATTGCTGAGCTGATTGACGACCATGCTGTTCGTCTAGAGGTGGCTGGCACTGAGTACCAGTTATTCCCGATCGTTCACGTGTCGGAGCTGAGGCTTGTACGGCAGTTCCCCGATCGTCCGCAACTGGAGCTGGCGGCCCAAGATGAAGATCGTTTCGATTTTGACGAAGCTCTCTTACCTGAAGATAGCTGGGAGATCGAGCTGGGCGAGGACGAATACGAGGTTGAACGGATCTCGGACATGAGGACGGTCCGACGAACGCGTTATGGACGGACGTTGCGTGAATTTCTGGTGGGCTGGAAGGGATGCGCTGATCCTTTTTGGGTGGATGAAGCTGATCTTAACTGTGGGGCCTTGCTGCATGCCTATCTGCGGAGCAACCGAAATCGGTTTGAAGTCATGCAATCGCATGAAGAGCAGTAGGGTGGTGCGATCGTGCAGTGAGTTGGTCATTGCACGAGGAAGATGGGTGAAGACTTGCAGGGTGGCTGCAAGTTAGTTGAAAGGAGGTTTATGTAATCCATAAAAGTGTATTATGCATGTGGAAAAAAATCTACTTTGGGTGACATGGAACAAGATTAATGAACACAAAGCGGAAAGGAAGACTAAGCTATTACGGAAGCGGTATTTCAAAAACGTGGCTACATCCTACTAAGTTAGGATACGATCTCATTTCTAACGATACATATTGGGAGCAGAAGGTTTTGGTGGCAGTGACACACTGTGAGTCCTGCATGAAGCTGCGGTAGCCGATGTTGCGTCATGGCATTGTCTTGCGAGATCAGAGTATCTCTAGAGAAGCGGTTGTTCTCGCGTGTGCAGAAGCTGGGCTCGAACGCTGAGCAAGTAAGGTGTCGAGGTGGAATGGCACAGCTAGCGTATCTTGGAGAGCGGCGATCCGTACAGGCAGCAGCGCGATCAGTTCACGCTGCGGCGAACTGATACAGGCCCAACCTGGCGACACTTGAGATGATCTGGATGCGTGCAGGGATCAATGGCATGGGGGCGAAAGTGGAAATGATGGCGTGCAGTGACCGAAGACTGTTGTGCAGCCGTCCATTGTGCTGGGGGCGGTTGTGGTAAAGTGGTGAGATCGAAAACTCCCAGCGCCGTTTCCCAGTGGTCACTTGCGATCCTCGCCGACGAGTCTCATGCTTTCGGTTCGAGTGACACCTTAGCAGAGAACGCATTACCAAGACCTTCAAGTCCCTGTCAAAGCCGATTGTACCCACGAGGTATCAGTTCGGAGAGGCCGTGAGTCAATCTCGTGGCGTAATCGCGCTTAGAGAGAGTAATCGTACTTAGTAGTAAGTGAGCGAGAGCCACACACGTGGCAGCACACTAGGAGCTGTAGGACGTGTAGTAGGAAAAGCTAACACATTAAATAGAGTTGAATTTGCTTCCTTCTGATCAAGTGGTCTTCGCTTCAGTATACCGGGCACGGGAACGACTATTGGCCCACCCGACGACAAGCTATCGGAGTATTACACCAGATCGAGGATCGGCCGCCAAGGATTTACTTGGCCAAGGCGTCCGTCGACTTCTCACTCAATCCCCTCGCTATAGGAAGCGACAAGTACGGAAAGGAACAAGGAAGGAAGGCAGTGCGCCGACCGCAAGACCCCCCATGGCTCCGATCAGCATCGGCCGAAGAGTCACCGATCTCGACCCTCAAGATCGGCGACTCGACATAACCCCGGCATAACGAATAGAAGTAGCCCCGTTACCGCCACCAACCTCCCGCTGCCCACCAACAGCCTGAGATCAAGCTACGCCATCTCCACAAGAGATCATCCGAAGAGCGAATCGCCCACCGACGGGTGCACAAAGTGAACCACACAACTTCACGGAAGATCGGAGTACCCCTTCCCGTTAGTCGGCAGTTCGGGCGCAGTGTGCAAGAGGACCCTAGCGATCCGCAATTTTCGCAGGACCACTTCGCCACGTATGCGTAAGGACACGCAAATTTGTACCAATGTGCCGGTACACCGCTCACCCTAATTAGTCGTGGCACGACTATTTACCGTGTAAGGGTCGAAGTCCGCCCAACCCAAGTTTGAACATGGTGTAACTTTCACACCTATTTGCCAAACTTTAAGCAAAACATATCAAGCAAATCGACACGTCGAGATCTACCAGAATCCGGTCTCTTTTCGCAAGTTCAGGCAGATTTGAGAAAGTTTTTCAAAACCTGTGGGATGATTATTTCAGGTGCACGACTATTTAGGTCACACGACTAATTAGGGTGAACGGTGTACAGCGGTCGTCGCATCGCCGGTGACGAGTAAACCTGGTTGGGCTGTCCTATACAGCTCTTCGTTGCTTCCTATCCCAGTAAAATGTCTGATTAGGGGGTCAACCTAAGCTCTTGCGCCAAAATATCAACCTATCATTCTACAAAATAGGATCATTTCGAAAATCAACCTCTGGGGTTTGTAGTGCTATTTTTGTAAAATAATAGGTTAAAGTTTTACCGCAACTGCGGGCGATCATCTAGTTGATTTCAGTATAAAGCATGCGATTCCTCAGATTGTCAAGCTCAGGTGTGTTTGATGCTCTGTTTACTTCCAATTCTACGTTTTTGTACCGAGGGGGTATCAACGCGTGTTTGAGACCCCGACCAACCTCAAATTACTATGCTTTTTGCGATACAAAAATCATAGAAACATTAATTTGGTCGGAAACATGACTCCCTAAAAACATCTGTTTCTTCTTGCAAAAATAGGCACATCATTTGCTGAATTATCACTGGAGTTTTAGGATGTTGTTTTATTAATACGGACGACCTTAGTATCCAGGTATCTAAATTTGAAAACCTGGTCAAAATGTGCAAAAAAACACGGGAAAAGCCTGAATATCAAGTTCTTTCTTTGTTCCGGATATCGAAATTTAGAGATATCAGGCTACCATTCCTCCGCGGTAATTACCTGCCTTTCACGAAGAAGTGAACAATCGAGACCTAGGTCATACGAACCGAAAGGTGTAACCTATCTCTGAAGCTTTACAACTGCGCTCAAGCTCATTTGGATTGCCTAGAAACGTAGAATTATGACTTGCAATGGGTTTTTTATGCAACATCTAGAGAAAAAACGGGGTGAAACTAACGAGGGCTCCCTCGTCGGGAGGGCCCTCACACAAAAAGGACATGTGGGATAGTTCACCGGTTTCAAAACCGGTATCATGTCCCATGCAACGGGAAGGCCGTTGCAAAACCTCACTTTCAGATCTGCACTTCGATGGCAACCTCCGCGCCCGATGGGCCGCTGCTCCCCCATGGCTTTTTGACTGCGGGGTTATTCTACCGCCTCATGTCGTCCCTAGCCTGCTTACAGAAGCAAAGGGGCGTACTTACTGGGGCGTGTTTAACAAGGTAGGGGGCGGAAACGACAAGTTTCGTTGGCAGTCCCGCGTCTCCGACAAGGATATGTCTACCGACATGTGTGCATTGAGATTCGGGCTGCGGGAGTTGATTGCCATGATCCACCCTGGATTGGTGCCCAACACGTTCTCCTTCATGTGGTCGAAACCCGGTGGAAAGGATCAAGAACCGCACCAAGACTACACGACCTCCGACGTGGAACGCTTCCAAGCCAAGCACCCAAGTGGAGTTCCAGGAAGTATGATTTTCTCGTTGGAAGCTGGGACCAGACTGCGGGTTTTCGCTGGATGTTTTTCTGCCAGGGACGAGAACAAGGCCACTGTCGTTGACATCCCGGTCGGATTTTGCGTTCTGTTCCGCGGGGACTTAATTCACAGTGGTGTGGCGTACGACAAGGAGAACTATCGTATTCATTGCCACCTTACATATGAGGGTGTGCAATGGGCTCCTGATGTTGTCAGAGTACGATCGGTCTACACTCAACGTGCAAGTACTGCGGGATCAAGATGGAGAGAGGTTCAAGGTTCTACAAACACCAGTTCTACTGCGACGAGAATCCCAAGGCCGAGGAGAACTGGCCGAAGCGGAAATTTGAAGGTACGGATGGCGAATACAAGTGTAGGTTGTGCCCCGACGCTTCGTTCAAAAGCGCGGGTAGTCTGCGCAGCCGCAACTTTAGGAAGCACCCCCAAAAAGTAGGTGGATGATAACTCTTGCCATTCAATGCAAAGCCAGATCTGAACAACAATTATCACTTGTTATAATCACTTCTAATTATTTGAAAAAATGAAGTTGTATTGAAGAAATGATAAACTTGTAAATGCATTGCACACGGAAGGTAGACATCCTACTTTTCCTGGTTTCTTGGTGTCGGGTAAGGCGCTCGTCCAGCGTACCCCCACGACCTCGCCGGTAGAAAGGGAGTGTTGAACTCCAAAGACTGGTCGCTTTCTTCGGTCCGAATACGTGCATGTCCACGGAAGGTTGTCGTGTGGAGTGGGAGGCGTGGCCGGGTGATTCAGGTCAATGCGCTCGTAAAGGCTCGGATCACGGCCCGTTCCAGTTGTACTGTGGTTGGGGAGACGTAGCCTACGGGCACTCTTCTGATAGCTGCCT
Organism: Phytophthora sansomeana; assembly: GCA_032158285.1. NCBI lineage: Eukaryota > Oomycota > Peronosporomycetes > Peronosporales > Peronosporaceae > Phytophthora > Phytophthora sansomeana. Next base: position 1,183 of record JAPDHH010000008.1, on the reverse strand, counting down.
TGTTGAATCGTAGCTGGATCCTGAATTCGATGCGGGGCAGTATCCTGGTCGCGGTAAATCCACCAGTGTTTGTCGAAGTGCCTTGGGAAGTAATAAACATACGTCCGTTCGACTCAATCATTGCAATGAGATCGTGAAGACACGGTCGTCCGTGGACAACCCGTGCACGTGCAGTCAGCAACCAGTACATGATGGTGCAGCTTGAAGAGCTTGGTCGTCTCAGGGTGGACCCATATGGTGGGTCAGCTCATTCGTCGCTGGATTCACCCGCCACTTGTGGAAAGAAGTTGTGCTTGCGGAGTTCTTCAAGAGAGCCTCGATCGGTGTATTAGAGGCTAGCTCACGTCTGCGTAGAGCACTCTTCGCGTTTGCAATGTCCTTGGCCAGAACGAGAGAGTTTGGGTCTGCACTCACAATGGTTTCTTGAATAGTCGATACAGGGACCCCCCGCCGCCGTCTGGAGCTCCACTAGATCTGCAGTTGTGACAGAAGTCTGCTCACGAGATGCCTGCGCAGCTCGCCTTCTAACCGCAGCGCGTACGCGGAAATATCCCTTGAGGGTTCGTGGTTGTGGTGAGAGCTTCGTGTCGTGTGAACAATCTTCCAGGGACCATCCGTGTCCTGCTTGCTGACAGCGTGCAGCACAATACGCATCGGGCAAGCCGAACGTTTAGGGCCACGCATCGTGCGAGTACGAGCTTGCTCCGTCAGGTGTTGGGTATTCTTGGGCCCCCCGCAGCGATCACTCGTAGTTTCGCGCCCACACCTTCCCGTTCTTCTTCATCTGTGTACCGCACTCGGCGCCGCGACAAGTTGAAGCCGTGGTCTTGTGCCCACTGATGCAGCGCTTGATCGGCTTGATCATGTAACGGATGAACAGCTTGGCAGGGAGGAGGTATAACAACACGCCTGGGGACAGCCTCGCTCATGGCTGAGCTTTTTGAGTTTGACAATTGAATTTGACGACGTTTCATGATTCGTCTACAGCCTTTCGTCTACGGTTCGTCTACAGCCAGGTAGGTACCGGTATAAAACTGGTACAAGTGAAGACTATCCCACAAGTCCTTTTTGTGAGGCCCTCGTTAGTTTCTCCCAGAAAAAACCTGGACGAAGGGTTCTCTGTTAATACTAGTCAACTCGAGAGGTAAATGAGATACGGTGGTGACCAGTTTAGCAATACGTA
>JAPDHH010000007.1:0-40412 GCA_032158285.1 Phytophthora sansomeana | reverse complement strand
CGGAGAGGTAAGAAAGGAGGCGGCTGCCAGCCTCAGCACGAACAAATGCGCCTGAGGCCTACAAGTAGTGTAGATAGATGGCGCCAGAGGTGACAGTCGGGATGCTCGCCTACTTGTGTCTGATGGGTTGTTGTCAGCGCGAAGCCTTAGGTTCAAAGGCATATACGAACGGCCATCATAGATTGACGCCAATGCGTGAGATTGGGCTTACTGGCGACTAAATGAAGTAAGACATTTTGGAGCGGTCCTGCAAGATGACGAGGAAGCATGGCGCCGACGAGTAGGAAAAAGAGTGGCGTGAAGAGGTTAGGGAGGGGAGCGAAAAGGCTGCGGAGAGCAATGCACTGCTGCCAGTGCTGCTCCCGCTACCCCCGAACGCCGCTGCGCCAATGCAACGAGCTGCGCGAACCAACCGCACGCACAACTCGCTCGCTCGCTCGCGTGCCAACGCGGTACCGATCGCAAAGAAGCAAGCACCCCCGTGGGGCTCGAACCCACGACCACTGGCTGGTTAAAAGGCCAGCGCTCTACCGACTGAGCTAGACGGGTGTACCTAAGACTCTCTTCGCGCAACTTAACACATCACAGCACAAACACCACCAGCAAAACCCTCTCCACACTCACGAAACAAACCATATGCACCAACACACACGCAGATGTGCTACGCGTACCATGCACGCATGCATATACGCACCACAGACCCCCTCTCGGGTTTGCCTCAACATGGAATGCACCAACTTTTGTCATTTGTTACAAGCTTCTGTCGACGGTGAAATCTACGCCATATCAAACTCTCCGAGGTATCCGCGCGCAGGCGTCGATGCCATTACAAAGTAGACACTACTACCAGATACCGACCCAACCGCTCCAGCGTCTCCGAATTGGCTGCCTGAATAAAAGCTCGCTGTACTCACCAGAAGCGGTGAAATGGCACAAAAGAACTCACAGCAGTTCTGCTCTGTGGGTTGCGGTTGCTCTCGAAAGCCCTTTGCTCCGACACACTTAACTTGCATCTGCGATTATGACAAACTGAAAGGCACCCAATAACCATAAAAACGTGAGGTACGGAAGCTTTCGAGTGACCACTTTAATATAGATCACACATCTTTTTCTCTATCGGGTGGGCTAGCTAGTATGTGCGTGCGCGCTTGGGTGGGTGACAACTACTTCGATGAGTCCCTGCTTGTTTCACATCAGGCACGGCACAACATGAAGACGGAAAGACCACTGAACGATCAAACAAAACAACGGAGAGGTAAGAAGGAGTGGGACCGCCAGCCCCGGCACGAACAAATGCGCCTGAGGCCTACAAGTAAGTATGGCTTACGCGTGAATGTAGTTTTCTAATGTACCAATTTGTTAAGGCCGTGGCAGGTTTGCGCCGGTTACAGGCAGGTGGCGAGTCGGTAGTGTAGATAGATGGCGCTAGAGGGGTGATAAATGGGATGCTCGCTCACTTGTGTCTGATGGGTTGTTGTCAGCGCGAAGCCTTAGGTTCAAAGGCATATACGAACGGCCATCATAGATTGACGCCAATGCGTGAGATTGGGCTTACTGGCAGACTCACTGCACGAAGTAAGACATTTTGGAGCGGTCCTGCAAGATGACTTTCGAGGAGGAAGGTCGAAGACGAGTAGAAAAAGAGTGGCGTGAAGAGGTTAGGGAGGGGAGCGAAAAGGCTGCGGAGCATAATGCACTGCTGCCAGTGCTGCCCCGTTACCCCGAACGCCGCTGCGCCAATGCAACGAGCTGCGCGAACCAACTGCACGCACAACTCGCTCGCTCGCTCGCGTGCCAACGCACGATCGCAAAGAAGCAAGCACTCCCCGTGGGGCTCGAACCCACGACCACTGGCTTAAAAGGCCAGCGCTCTACCGACTGAGCTAGACGGGTGTACCTAAGACTCTCTTCGCGCAACTTAACACATCACAGCACAAAACACCACCAGCAAACCTCTCCACACTCACGAAACAAAACCATATGCACCAACACACACGCAGATGTGCTACGCGTACCATGCACGCATGCATATACGCACCACAGACCCCCTCTCGGGTTTGCCTCAACATGGAATTGCACCAACTTTTGTCATTTGTTACAAGCTTCTGTCGACGGTGAAATCTACTATATCAAACTCTCCGAGGTATCCGCGCGCAGGCGTCGATGCCATTACAAAGTAGACACTACTACCAGATACCGACCCAACCGCTCCAGCGTCTCCGAATTGGCTGCCTGAATAAAAGCTCGCGTACTCACCAGAAGCGGTGAAATGGCACAAAAGAACTCACAGCAGTTCTGCTCTGTGGGTTGCGGTTGCTCTCGAAAGCCCTTTGCTCCGACACACTTAACTTGCATCTGCGATTATGACAAACTGAAAGGCACCCAATAACCATAAAAAACGTGAGGTACGGAAGCTTTCGAGTGACCACTTTAATATAGATCACACACATCTTTTTCTCTATCGGGTGGGCTAGCTAGTATGTGCGTGCGCGCTTGGGTGGGTGACAACTACTTGATGAGTCCCTGCTTGTTTCACATCAGGCACGGCACAACATGAAGACGGAAAGACCACTGAACGATCAAACAAAACAACGGAGAGGTAAGAAGGAGTGGGACCGCCAGCCCCAGCACGAACAAACGCGCCTGAGGCCTACAAGTAAGTATGGCTACGCGTGAATGTAGTTTTTCTAATGTACCAATTTGTTAAGGCCGTGGCAGGTTTGCGCCGGTTACAGGCAGGTGGCGAGTCGGTAGTGTAGATAGATGGCGCTAGAGGGGTGATAAATGGGATGCTCGCTCACTTGTGTCTGATGGGTTGTTGTCAGCGCGAAGCCTTAGGTTCAAAGGCATATACGAACGGCCATCATAGATTGACGCCACTGCGTGAGATTGGGCTTACTGGCAGACTCACTGCACGAAGTAAGACATTTTGGAGCGGTCCTGCAAGATGACTTCGGAGGAGGAAGGTCGAAGACGAGTAGGAAAAAGAGTGGCGTGAAGAGGTTAGGAGGGGAGCGAAAAGGCTGCGGAGCATAATGCACTGCTGCCAGTGCTGCCCCGTTACCCCTGAACGCCGCTGCGCCAATGCAACGAGCTGCGCGAACCAACTGCACGCACAATCCGCCTGCTCGCTCGCGTGCCAACGCACGATCGCAAAGAAGCGCACTCCCCGTGGGGCTCGAACCCACGACCACTGGCTTAAAAAAGGCCAGCGCTCTACCGACTGAGCTAGACGGGTGTACCTAAGACTCTCTTCGCGCAACTTAACACATCACAGCACAAAACACCACCAGCAAAACCCTCTCCACACTCACGAAACAAAACCATATGCACCAACACACACGCAGATGTGCTACGCGTACCATGCACGCATGCATATACGCACCACAGACCTCCCCTCTCGGGTTTGCCTCAACATGGAATTGCACCAACTTTTGTCATTTGTTACAAGCTTCTGTCGACGGTGAAATCTACTATATCAAACTCTCCGAGGTATCCGCGCGCAGGCGTCGATGCCATTACAAAGTAGACACTACTACCAGATACCGACCCAACCGCTCCAGCGTCTCCGAATTGGCTGCCTGAATAAAAGCTCGCTGTACTCACCAGAAGCGGTGAAATGGCACAAAAGAACCTCACAGCAGTTCTGCTCTGTGGGTTGCGGTTGCTCTCGAAAGCCCTTTGCTCCGACACACTTAACTTGCATCTGCGATTATGACAAACTGAAAGGCACCCAATAACCATAAAAAACGTGAGGTACGGAAGCTTTCGAGTGACCACTTTAATATAGATCACACACATCTTTTTCTCTATCGGGTGGGCTAGCTAGTATGTGCGTGCGCGCTTGGGTGGGTGACAACTACTTGATGAGTCCCTGCTTGTTTCACATCAGGCACGGCACAACATGAAGACGGAAAGACCACTGAACGATCAAACAAAACAACGGAGAGGTAAGAAGGAGTGGGACCGCCAGCCCCGGCACGAACAAATGCGCCCGAGGCCTACAAGTAAGTATGGCTACGCGTGAATGTAGTTTTCTAATGTACCAATTTGTTAAGGCCGTGGCAGGTTTGCGCCGGTTACAGGCAGGTGGCGAGTCGGTAGTAGATAGATGGCGCTAGAGGGGTGATAAATGGGATGCTCGCTCACTTGTGTCTGATGGGTTGTTGTCAGCGCGAAGCCTTAGGGTTCAAAGGCATATACGAACGGCCATCATAGATTGACGCCAATGCGTGAGATTGGGCTTACTGGCAGACTCACTGCACGAAGTAAGACATTTTGGAGCGGTCCTGCAAGATGACTTCGGAGGAGGAAGGTCGAAGACGAGTAGGAAAAAGAGTGGCGTGAAGAGGTTAGGGAGGGGAGCGAAAAGGCTGCGGAGCATAATGCACTGCTGCCAGTGCTGCCCCGTTACCCCGAACGCCGCTGCGCCAATGCAACGAGCTGCGCGAACCAACTGCACGCACAACTCGCTCGCTCGCTCGCGTGCCAACGCACGATCGCAAAGAAGCAAGCACTCCCCGTGGGGCTCGAACCCACGACCACTGGCTTAAAAAAAAGGCCAGCGCTCTACCGACTGAGCTAGACGGGTGTACCTAAGACTCTCTTCGCGCAACTTAACACATCACAGCACAAAACACCACCAGCAAACCCTCTCCACACTCACGAAACAAAACCATATGCACCAACACACACGCAGATGTGCTACGCGTACCATGCACGCATGCATATACGCACCACAGACCCCCCCTCTCGGGTTTGCCTCAACATGGAATTGCACCAACTTTTGTCATTTGTTACAAGCTTCTGTCGACGGTGAAATCTACTATATCAAACTCTCCGAGGTATCCGCGCGCAGGCGTCGATGCCATTACAAAGTAGACACTACTACCAGATACCGACCCAACCGCTCCAGCGTCTCCGAATTGGCTGCCTGAATAAAGCTCGCTGTACTCACCAGAAGCGGTGAAATGGCACAAAAGAACTCACAGCAGTTCTGCTCTGTGGGTTGCGGTTGCTCTCGAAAAGCCCTTTGCTCCGACACACTTAACTTGCATCTGCGATTATGACAAACTGAAAGGCACCCAATAACCATAAAAAACGTGAGGTACGGAAGCTTTCGAGTGACCACTTTAATATAGATCACACACATCTTTTTCTCTATCGGGTGGCTAGCTAGTATGTGCGTGCGCGCTTGGGTGGGTGACAACTACTTCGATGAGTCCCTGCTTGTTTCACATCAGGCACGGCACAACATGAAGACGGAAAGACCACTGAACGATCAAACAAAACAACGGAGAGGTAAGAAGGAGTGGACCGCCAGCCCCGGCACGAACAAATGCGCCCGAGGCCTACAAGTAAGTATGGCTACGCGTGAATGTAGTTTTCTAATGTACCAATTTGTTAAGGCCGTGGCAGGTTTGCGCCGGTTACAGGCAGGTGGCGAGTCGGTAGTGTAGATAGATGGCGCTAGAGGGGTGATAAATGGGATGCTCGCTCACTTGTGTCTGATGGGTTGTTGTCAGCGCGAAGCCTTAGGTTCAAAGGCATATACGAACGGCCATCATAGATTGACGCCAATGCGTGAGATTGGGCTTACTGGCAGACTCACTGCACGAAGTAAGACATTTTGGAGCGGTCCTGCAAGATGACTTCGGAGGAGGAAGGTCGAAGACGAGTAGGAAAAGAGTGGCGTGAAGAGGTTAGGGAGGGGAGCGAAAAGGCTGCGGAGCATAATGCACTGCTGCCAGTGCTGCCCCGTTACCCCGAACGCCGCTGCGCCAATGCAACGAGCTGCGCGAACCAACTGCACGCACAACTCGCTCGCTCGCTCGCGTGCCAACGCACGATCGCAAAGAAGCAAGCACCCCCCGTGGGGCTCGAACCCACGACCACTGGCTTAAAAAGGCCAGCGCTCTACCGACTGAGCTAGACGGTGTACCTAAGACTCTCTTCGCGCAACTTAACACATCACAGCACAAAACACCACCAGCAAAACCCTCTCCACACTCACGAAACAAAACCATATGCACCAACACACACGCAGATGCTACGCGTACCATGCACGCATGCATATACGCACCACAGACCCCCCTCGGGTTTGCCTCAACATGGAATTGCACCAACTTTTGTCATTTGTTACAAGCTTCTGTCGACGGTGAAATCTACTATATCAAACTCTCCGAGGTATCCGCGCGCATGTCGATGCCATTACAAAGTAGACACTACTACCAGATACCGACCCAACCGCTCCAGCGTCTCCGAATTGGCTGCCTGAATAAAGCTCGCTTTCGTTCACTGGAAGCGGTGAAATGGCACAAAAGAACTCACAGCAGTTTGCCTTAACTTGCACGCAAATTATGCCACGGCCTTAACAAATTGGTACATTAGAAAACTACATTCACGCGTAGCCATACTTACTTGTAGGCCTCGGGCGCATTTGTTCGTGCTGGGGCTGGCGGCCCACTCCTTCTTACCTCTCCGTTGTTTTGTTTGATCGTTCAGTGGTCTTTCCGTCTTCATGTTGTGCCGTGCCTGATGTGAAACAAGCAGGGACTCATCGAAGTAGTTGTCACCCACCCAAGCGCGCACGCACATACTAGCTAGCCCACCCGATAGAGAAAAAGATGTGTGTGATCTATATTAAAGTGGTCACTCGAAAGCTTACCGTACCTCACGTTTTTTATGGTTATTGGGTGCCTTTCAGTTTGTCATAATCGCAGATGCAAGTTAAGTGTGTCGGAGCAAAGGGCTTTCGAGAGCAACCGCAACCCACAGAGCAGAACTGCTGTGAGTTCTTTTGTGCCATTTCACCGCTTCTGGTGAGTACAGCGAGCTTTTATTCAGGCAGCCAATTCGGAGACGCTGGAGCGGTTGGGTCGGTATCTGGTAGTAGTGTCTACTTTGTAATGGCATCGACGCCTGCGCGCGGATACCTCGGAGAGTTTGATATAGTAGATTTCACCGTCGACAGAAGCTTGTAACAAATGACAAAAGTTGGTGCAATTCCATGTTGAGGCAAACCCGAGAGGGGGGTCTGTGGTGCGTATATGCATGCGTGCATGGTACGCGTAGCACATCTGCGTGTGTGTTGGTGCATATGGTTTTGTTTCGTGAGTGTGGAGAGGGTTTTGCTGGTGGTGTTTTGTGCTGTGATGTGTTAAGTTGCGCGAAGAGAGTCTTAGGTACACCCGTCTAGCTCAGTCGGTAGAGCGCTGGCCTTTTTTTAAGCCAGTGGTCGTGGGTTCGAGCCCCACGGGGGTGCTTGCTTCTTTGCGATCGTGCGTTGGCACGCGAGCGAGCGAGCGAGTTGTGCGTGCAGTTGGTTCGCGCAGCTCGTTGCATTGGCGCAGCGGCGTTCGGGGTAACGGGGCAGCACTGGCAGCAGTGCATTATGCTCCGCAGCCTTTTCGCTCCCCTCCCTAACCTCTTCACGCCACTCTTTTTCCTACTCGTCTTCGACCTTCCTCCTCCGAAGTCATCTTGCAGGACCGCTCCAAAATGTCTTACTTCGTGCAGTGAGTCTGCCAGTAAGCCCAATCTCACGCATTGGCGTCAATCTATGATGGCCGTTCGTATATGCCTTTGAACCTAAGGCTTCGCGCTGACAACAACCCATCAGACACAAGTGAGCGAGCATCCCATTTATCACCCCTCTAGCGCCATCTATCTACACTACCGACTCGCCACCTGCCTGTAACCGGCGCAAACCTGCCACGGCCTTAACAAATTGGTACATTAGAAAACTACATTCACGCGTAGCCATACTTACTTGTAGGCCTCAGGCGCATTTGTTCGTGCTGGGGCTGGCGGCCCACTCCTTCTTACCTCTCCGTTGTTTTGTTTGATCGTTCAGTGGTCTTTCCGTCTTCATGTTGTGCCGTGCCTGATGTGAAACAAGCAGGGACTCATCGAAGTAGTTGTCACCCACCCAAGCGCGCACGCACATACTAGCTAGCCCACCCGATAGAGAAAAAGATGTGTGTGATCTATATTAAAGTGGTCACTCGAAAGCTACCGTACCTCACGTTTTTTATGGTTATTGGGTGCCTTTCAGTTTGTCATAATCGCAGATGCAAGTTAAGTGTGTCGGAGCAAAGGGCTTTCGAGAGCAACCGCAACCCACAGAGCAGAACTGCTGTGAGTTCTTTTGTGCCATTTCACCGCTTCTGGTGAGTACAGCGAGCTTTTATTCAGGCAGCCAATTCGGAGACGCTGGAGCGGTTGGGTCGGTATCTGGTAGTAGTGTCTACTTTGTAATGGCATCGACGCCTGCGCGCGGATACCTCGGAGAGTTTGATATAGTAGATTTCACCGTCGACAGAAGCTTGTAACAAATGACAAAAGTTGGTGCAATTCCATGTTGAGGCAAACCCGAGAGGGGGGTCTGTGGTGCGTATATGCATGCGTGCATGGTACGCGTAGCACATCTGCGTGTGTGTTGGTGCATATGGTTTTGTTTCGTGAGTGTGGAGAGGGTTTTGCTGGTGGTGTTTTGTGCTGTGATGTGTTAAGTTGCGCGAAGAGAGTCTTAGGTACACCCGTCTAGCTCAGTCGGTAGAGCGCTGGCCTTTTAAGCCAGTGGTCGTGGGTTCGAGCCCCACGGGGGTGCTTGCTTCTTTGCGATCGTGCGTTGGCACGCGAGCGAGCGAGCGAGTTGTGCGTGCAGTTGGTTCGCGCAGCTCGTTGCATTGGCGCAGCGGCGTTCGGGGTAACGGGGCAGCACTGGCAGCAGTGCATTATGCTCCGCAGCCTTTTCGCTCCCCTCCCTAACCTCTTCACGCCACTCTTTTTCCTACTCGTCTTCGACCTTCCTCCTCCGAAGTCATCTTGCAGGACCGCTCCAAAATGTCTTACTTCGTGCAGTGAGTCTGCCAGTAAGCCCAATCTCACGCATTGGCGTCAATCTATGATGGCCGTTCGTATATGCCTTTGAACCTAAGGCTTCGCGCTGACAACAACCCATCAGACACAAGTGAGCGAGCATCCCATTTATCACCCCTCTAGCGCCATCTATCTACACTACCGACTCGCCACCTGCCTGTAACCGGCGCAAACCTGCCACGGCCTTAACAAATTGGTACATTAGAAAACTACATTCACGCGTAGCCATACTTACTTGTAGGCCTCGGGCGCATTTGTTCGTGCCGGGGCTGGCGGTCCACTCCTTCTTACCTCTCCGTTGTTTTGTTTGATCGTTCAGTGGTCTTTCCGTCTTCATGTTGTGCCGTGCCTGATGTGAAACAAGCAGGGACTCATCGAAGTAGTTGTCACCCACCCAAGCGCGCACGCACATACTAGCTAGCCCACCCGATAGAGAAAAAGATGTGTGTGATCTATATTAAAGTGGTCACTCGAAAGCTTCCGTACCTCACGTTTTTTATGGTTATTGGGTGCCTTTCAGTTTGTCATAATCGCAGATGCAAGTTAAGTGTGTCGGAGCAAAGGGCTTTCGAGAGCAACCGCAACCCACAGAGCAGAACTGCTGTGAGTTCTTTTGTGCCATTTCACCGCTTCTGGTGAGTACAGCGAGCTTTTATTCAGGCAGCCAATTCGGAGACGCTGGAGCGGTTGGGTCGGTATCTGGTAGTAGTGTCTACTTTGTAATGGCATCGACGCCTGCGCGCGGATACCTCGGAGAGTTTGATATAGTAGATTTCACCGTCGACAGAAGCTTGTAACAAATGACAAAAGTTGGTGCAATTCCATGTTGAGGCAAACGAGAGGGGGGTCTGTGGTGCGTATATGCATGCGTGCATGGTACGCGTAGCACATCTGCGTGTGTGTTGGTGCATATGGTTTTGTTTCGTGAGTGTGGAGAGGGTTTTGCTGGTGGTGTTTTGTGCTGTGATGTGTTAAGTTGCGCGAAGAGAGTCTTAGGTACACCCGTCTAGCTCAGTCGGTAGAGCGCTGGCCTTTTTTTTTAAGCCAGTGGTCGTGGGTTCGAGCCCCACGGGGGTGCTTGCTTCTTTGCGATCGTGCGTTGGCACGCGAGCGAGCGAGCGAGTTGTGCGTGCAGTTGGTTCGCGCAGCTCGTTGCATTGGCGCAGCGGCGTTCGGGGTAACGGGGCAGCACTGGCAGCAGTGCATTATGCTCCGCAGCCTTTTCGCTCCCCTCCCTAACCTCTTCACGCCACTCTTTTTCCTACTCGTCTTCGACCTTCCTCCTCCGAAGTCATCTTGCAGGACCGCTCCAAAATGTCTTACTTCGTGCAGTGAGTCTGCCAGTAAGCCCAATCTCACGCATTGGCGTCAATCTATGATGGCCGTTCGTATATGCCTTTGAACCTAAGGCTTCGCGCTGACAACAACCCATCAGACACAAGTGAGCGAGCATCCCATTTATCACCCCTCTAGCGCCATCTATCTACACTACCGACTCGCCATCTGCCTGTAACCGGCGCAAATTTGCCACGGCCTTAACAAATTGGTACATTAGAAAACTACATTCACGCGTAGCCATACTTACTTGTAGGCCTCAGGCGCATTTGTTCGTGCTGGGGCTGGCGGCCCACTCCTTCTTACCTCTCCGTTGTTTTGTTTGATCGTTCAGTGGTCTTTCCGTCTTCATGTTGTGCCGTGCCTGATGTGAAACAAGCAGGGACTCATCGAAGTAGTTGTCACCCACCCAAGCGCGCACGCACATACTAGCTAGCCCACCCGATAGAGAAAAAGATGTGTGTGATCTATATTAAAGTGGTCACTCGAAAGCTACCGTACCTCACGTTTTTTATGGTTATTGGGTGCCTTTCAGTTTGTCATAATCGCAGATGCAAGTTAAGTGTGTCGGAGCAAAGGGCTTTCGAGAGCAACCGCAACCCACAGAGCAGAACTGCTGTGAGTTCTTTTGTGCCATTTCACCGCTTCTGGTGAGTACAGCGAGCTTTTATTCAGGCAGCCAATTCGGAGACGCTGGAGCGGTTGGGTCGGTATCTGGTAGTAGTGTCTACTTTGTAATGGCATCGACGCCTGCGCGCGGATACCTCGGAGAGTTTGATATAGTAGATTTCACCGTCGACAGAAGCTTGTAACAAATGACAAAAGTTGGTGCAATTCCATGTTGAGGCAAACCCGAGAGGGGGGTCTGTGGTGCGTATATGCATGCGTGCATGGTACGCGTAGCACATCTGCGTGTGTGTTGGTGCATATGGTTTTGTTTCGTGAGTGTGGAGAGGGTTTTGCTGGTGGTGTTTTGTGCTGTGATGTGTTAAGTTGCGCGAAGAGAGTCTTAGGTACACCCGTCTAGCTCAGTCGGTAGAGCGCTGGCCTTTTTTTAAGCCAGTGGTCGTGGGTTCGAGCCCCACGGGGGTGCTTGCTTCTTTGCGATCGTGCGTTGGCACGCGAGCGAGCGAGCGAGTTGTGCGTGCAGTTGGTTCGCGCAGCTCGTTGCATTGGCGCAGCGGCGTTCGGGGTAACGGGGCAGCACTGGCAGCAGTGCATTATGCTCCGCAGCCTTTTCGCTCCCCTCCCTAACCTCTTCACGCCACTCTTTTTCCTACTCGTCTTCGACCTTCCTCCTCCGAAGTCATCTTGCAGGACCGCTCCAAAATGTCTTACTTCGTGCAGTGAGTCTGCCAGTAAGCCCAATCTCACGCATTGGCGTCAATCTATGATGGCCGTTCGTATATGCCTTTGAACCTAAGGCTTCGCGCTGACAACAACCCATCAGACACAAGTGAGCGAGCATCCCATTTATCACCCCTCTAGCGCCATCTATCTACACTACCGACTCGCCACCTGCCTGTAACCGGCGCAAACCTGCCACGGCCTTAACAAATTGGTACATTAGAAAACTACATTCACGCGTAGCCATACTTACTTGTAGGCCTCAGGCGCATTTGTTCGTGCTGGGGCTGGCGGCCCACTCCTTCTTACCTCTCCGTTGTTTTGTTTGATCGTTCAGTGGTCTTTCCGTCTTCATGTTGTGCCGTGCCTGATGTGAAACAAGCAGGGACTCATCGAAGTAGTTGTCACCCACCCAAGCGCGCACGCACATACTAGCTAGCCCACCCGATAGAGAAAAAGATGTGTGTGATCTATATTAAAGTGGTCACTCGAAAGCTACCGTACCTCACGTTTTTTATGGTTATTGGGTGCCTTTCAGTTTGTCATAATCGCAGATGCAAGTTAAGTGTGTCGGAGCAAAGGGCTTTCGAGAGCAACCGCAACCCACAGAGCAGAACTGCTGTGAGTTCTTTTGTGCCATTTCACCGCTTCTGGTGAGTACAGCGAGCTTTTATTCAGGCAGCCAATTCGGAGACGCTGGAGCGGTTGGGTCGGTATCTGGTAGTAGTGTCTACTTTGTAATGGCATCGACGCCTGCGCGCGGATACCTCGGAGAGTTTGATATAGTAGATTTCACCGTCGACAGAAGCTTGTAACAAATGACAAAAGTTGGTGCAATTCCATGTTGAGGCAAACGAGAGGGGGGTCTGTGGTGCGTATATGCATGCGTGCATGGTACGCGTAGCACATCTGCGTGTGTGTTGGTGCATATGGTTTTGTTTCGTGAGTGTGGAGAGGGTTTTGCTGGTGGTGTTTTGTGCTGTGATGTGTTAAGTTGCGCGAAGAGAGTCTTAGGTACACCCGTCTAGCTCAGTCGGTAGAGCGCTGGCCTTTTTTTTTAAGCCAGTGGTCGTGGGTTCGAGCCCCACGGGGGTGCTTGCTTCTTTGCGATCGTGCGTTGGCACGCGAGCGAGCGAGCGAGTTGTGCGTGCAGTTGGTTCGCGCAGCTCGTTGCATTGGCGCAGCGGCGTTCGGGGTAACGGGGCAGCACTGGCAGCAGTGCATTATGCTCCGCAGCCTTTTCGCTCCCCTCCCTAACCTCTTCACGCCACTCTTTTTCCTACTCGTCTTCGACCTTCCTCCTCCGAAGTCATCTTGCAGGACCGCTCCAAAATGTCTTACTTCGTGCAGTGAGTCTGCCAGTAAGCCCAATCTCACGCATTGGCGTCAATCTATGATGGCCGTTCGTATATGCCTTTGAACCTAAGGCTTCGCGCTGACAACAACCCATCAGACACAAGTGAGCGAGCATCCCATTTATCACCCCTCTAGCGCCATCTATCTACACTACCGACTCGCCACCTGCCTGTAACCGGCGCAAACCTGCCACGGCCTTAACAAATTGGTACATTAGAAAACTACATTCACGCGTAGCCATACTTACTTGTAGGCCTCAGGCGCATTTGTTCGTGCCGGGGCTGGCGGCCCACTCCTTCTTACCTCTCCGTTGTTTTGTTTGATCGTTCAGTGGTCTTTCCGTCTTCATGTTGTGCCGTGCCTGATGTGAAACAAGCAGGGACTCATCGAAGTAGTTGTCACCCACCCAAGCGCGCACGCACATACTAGCTAGCCCACCCGATAGAGAAAAAGATGTGTGTGATCTATATTAAAGTGGTCACTCGAAAGCTACCGTACCTCACGTTTTTTATGGTTATTGGGTGCCTTTCAGTTTGTCATAATCGCAGATGCAAGTTAAGTGTGTCGGAGCAAAGGGCTTTCGAGAGCAACCGCAACCCACAGAGCAGAACTGCTGTGAGTTCTTTTGTGCCATTTCACCGCTTCTGGTGAGTACAGCGAGCTTTTATTCAGGCAGCCAATTCGGAGACGCTGGAGCGGTTGGGTCGGTATCTGGTAGTAGTGTCTACTTTGTAATGGCATCGACGCCTGCGCGCGGATACCTCGGAGAGTTTGATATAGTAGATTTCACCGTCGACAGAAGCTTGTAACAAATGACAAAAGTTGGTGCAATTCCATGTTGAGGCAAACCCGAGAGGGGGGTCTGTGGTGCGTATATGCATGCGTGCATGGTACGCGTAGCACATCTGCGTGTGTGTTGGTGCATATGGTTTTGTTTCGTGAGTGTGGAGAGGGTTTTGCTGGTGGTGTTTTGTGCTGTGATGTGTTAAGTTGCGCGAAGAGAGTCTTAGGTACACCCGTCTAGCTCAGTCGGTAGAGCGCTGGCCTTTTAAGCCAGTGGTCGTGGGTTCGAGCCCCACGGGGGTGCTTGCTTCTTTGCGATCGTGCGTTGGCACGCGAGCGAGCGAGCGAGTTGTGCGTGCAGTTGGTTCGCGCAGCTCGTTGCATTGGCGCAGCGGCGTTCGGGGTAACGGGGCAGCACTGGCAGCAGTGCATTATGCTCCGCAGCCTTTTCGCTCCCCTCCCTAACCTCTTCACGCCACTCTTTTTCCTACTCGTCTTCGACCTTCCTCCTCCGAAGTCATCTTGCAGGACCGCTCCAAAATGTCTTACTTCGTGCAGTGAGTCTGCCAGTAAGCCCAATCTCACGCATTGGCGTCAATCTATGATGGCCGTTCGTATATGCCTTTGAACCTAAGGCTTCGCGCTGACAACAACCCATCAGACACAAGTGAGCGAGCATCCCATTTATCACCCCTCTAGCGCCATCTATCTACACTACCGACTCGCCATCTGCCTGTAACCGGCGCAAATTTGCCACGGCCTTAACAAATTGGTACATTAGAAAACTACATTCACGCGTAGCCATACTTACTTGTAGGCCTCAGGCGCATTTGTTCGTGCTGGGGCTGGCGGCCCACTCCTTCTTACCTCTCCGTTGTTTTGTTTGATCGTTCAGTGGTCTTTCCGTCTTCATGTTGTGCCGTGCCTGATGTGAAACAAGCAGGGACTCATCGAAGTAGTTGTCACCCACCCAAGCGCGCACGCACATACTAGCTAGCCCACCCGATAGAGAAAAAGATGTGTGTGATCTATATTAAAGTGGTCACTCGAAAGCTACCGTACCTCACGTTTTTTATGGTTATTGGGTGCCTTTCAGTTTGTCATAATCGCAGATGCAAGTTAAGTGTGTCGGAGCAAAGGGCTTTCGAGAGCAACCGCAACCCACAGAGCAGAACTGCTGTGAGTTCTTTTGTGCCATTTCACCGCTTCTGGTGAGTACAGCGAGCTTTTATTCAGGCAGCCAATTCGGAGACGCTGGAGCGGTTGGGTCGGTATCTGGTAGTAGTGTCTACTTTGTAATGGCATCGACGCCTGCGCGCGGATACCTCGGAGAGTTTGATATAGTAGATTTCACCGTCGACAGAAGCTTGTAACAAATGACAAAAGTTGGTGCAATTCCATGTTGAGGCAAACCCGAGAGGGGGGTCTGTGGTGCGTATATGCATGCGTGCATGGTACGCGTAGCACATCTGCGTGTGTGTTGGTGCATATGGTTTTGTTTCGTGAGTGTGGAGAGGGTTTTGCTGGTGGTGTTTTGTGCTGTGATGTGTTAAGTTGCGCGAAGAGAGTCTTAGGTACACCCGTCTAGCTCAGTCGGTAGAGCGCTGGCCTTTTTTAAGCCAGTGGTCGTGGGTTCGAGCCCCACGGGGGTGCTTGCTTCTTTGCGATCGTGCGTTGGCACGCGAGCGAGCGAGCGAGTTGTGCGTGCAGTTGGTTCGCGCAGCTCGTTGCATTGGCGCAGCGGCGTTCGGGGTAACGGGGCAGCACTGGCAGCAGTGCATTATGCTCCGCAGCCTTTTCGCTCCCCTCCCTAACCTCTTCACGCCACTCTTTTTCCTACTCGTCTTCGACCTTCCTCCTCCGAAGTCATCTTGCAGGACCGCTCCAAAATGTCTTACTTCGTGCAGTGAGTCTGCCAGTAAGCCCAATCTCACGCATTGGCGTCAATCTATGATGGCCGTTCGTATATGCCTTTGAACCTAAGGCTTCGCGCTGACAACAACCCATCAGACACAAGTGAGCGAGCATCCCATTTATCACCCCTCTAGCGCCATCTATCTACACTACCGACTCGCCACCTGCCTGTAACCGGCGCAAACCTGCCACGGCCTTAACAAATTGGTACATTAGAAAACTACATTCACGCGTAGCCATACTTACTTGTAGGCCTCGGGCGCATTTGTTCGTGCTGGGGCTGGCGGCCCACTCCTTCTTACCTCTCCGTTGTTTTGTTTGATCGTTCAGTGGTCTTTCCGTCTTCATGTTGTGCCGTGCCTGATGTGAAACAAGCAGGGACTCATCGAAGTAGTTGTCACCCACCCAAGCGCGCACGCACATACTAGCTAGCCCACCCGATAGAGAAAAAGATGTGTGTGATCTATATTAAAGTGGTCACTCGAAAGCTTACCGTACCTCACGTTTTTTATGGTTATTGGGTGCCTTTCAGTTTGTCATAATCGCAGATGCAAGTTAAGTGTGTCGGAGCAAAGGGCTTTCGAGAGCAACCGCAACCCACAGAGCAGAACTGCTGTGAGTTCTTTTGTGCCATTTCACCGCTTCTGGTGAGTACAGCGAGCTTTTATTCAGGCAGCCAATTCGGAGACGCTGGAGCGGTTGGGTCGGTATCTGGTAGTAGTGTCTACTTTGTAATGGCATCGACGCCTGCGCGCGGATACCTCGGAGAGTTTGATATAGTAGATTTCACCGTCGACAGAAGCTTGTAACAAATGACAAAAGTTGGTGCAATTCCATGTTGAGGCAAACCCGAGAGGGGGGTCTGTGGTGCGTATATGCATGCGTGCATGGTACGCGTAGCACATCTGCGTGTGTGTTGGTGCATATGGTTTTGTTTCGTGAGTGTGGAGAGGGTTTTGCTGGTGGTGTTTTGTGCTGTGATGTGTTAAGTTGCGCGAAGAGAGTCTTAGGTACACCCGTCTAGCTCAGTCGGTAGAGCGCTGGCCTTTTAAGCCAGTGGTCGTGGGTTCGAGCCCCACGGGGGTGCTTGCTTCTTTGCGATCGTGCGTTGGCACGCGAGCGAGCGAGCGAGTTGTGCGTGCAGTTGGTTCGCGCAGCTCGTTGCATTGGCGCAGCGGCGTTCGGGGTAACGGGGCAGCACTGGCAGCAGTGCATTATGCTCCGCAGCCTTTTCGCTCCCCTCCCTAACCTCTTCACGCCACTCTTTTTCCTACTCGTCTTCGACCTTCCTCCTCCGAAGTCATCTTGCAGGACCGCTCCAAAATGTCTTACTTCGTGCAGTGAGTCTGCCAGTAAGCCCAATCTCACGCATTGGCGTCAATCTATGATGGCCGTTCGTATATGCCTTTGAACCTAAGGCTTCGCGCTGACAACAACCCATCAGACACAAGTGAGCGAGCATCCCATTTATCACCCCTCTAGCGCCATCTATCTACACTACCGACTCGCCATCTGCCTGTAACCGGCGCAAATTTGCCACGGCCTTAACAAATTGGTACATTAGAAAACTACATTCACGCGTAGCCATACTTACTTGTAGGCCTCAGGCGCATTTGTTCGTGCTGGGGCTGGCGGCCCACTCCTTCTTACCTCTCCGTTGTTTTGTTTGATCGTTCAGTGGTCTTTCCGTCTTCATGTTGTGCCGTGCCTGATGTGAAACAAGCAGGGACTCATCGAAGTAGTTGTCACCCACCCAAGCGCGCACGCACATACTAGCTAGCCCACCCGATAGAGAAAAAGATGTGTGTGATCTATATTAAAGTGGTCACTCGAAAGCTTACCGTACCTCACGTTTTTTATGGTTATTGGGTGCCTTTCAGTTTGTCATAATCGCAGATGCAAGTTAAGTGTGTCGGAGCAAAGGGCTTTCGAGAGCAACCGCAACCCACAGAGCAGAACTGCTGTGAGTTCTTTTGTGCCATTTCACCGCTTCTGGTGAGTACAGCGAGCTTTTATTCAGGCAGCCAATTCGGAGACGCTGGAGCGGTTGGGTCGGTATCTGGTAGTAGTGTCTACTTTGTAATGGCATCGACGCCTGCGCGCGGATACCTCGGAGAGTTTGATATAGTAGATTTCACCGTCGACAGAAGCTTGTAACAAATGACAAAAGTTGGTGCAATTCCATGTTGAGGCAAACCCGAGAGGGGGGTCTGTGGTGCGTATATGCATGCGTGCATGGTACGCGTAGCACATCTGCGTGTGTGTTGGTGCATATGGTTTTGTTTCGTGAGTGTGGAGAGGGTTTTGCTGGTGGTGTTTTGTGCTGTGATGTGTTAAGTTGCGCGAAGAGAGTCTTAGGTACACCCGTCTAGCTCAGTCGGTAGAGCGCTGGCCTTTTTTTTTAAGCCAGTGGTCGTGGGTTCGAGCCCCACGGGGGTGCTTGCTTCTTTGCGATCGTGCGTTGGCACGCGAGCGAGCGAGCGAGTTGTGCGTGCAGTTGGTTCGCGCAGCTCGTTGCATTGGCGCAGCGGCGTTCGGGGTAACGGGGCAGCACTGGCAGCAGTGCATTATGCTCCGCAGCCTTTTCGCTCCCCTCCCTAACCTCTTCACGCCACTCTTTTTCCTACTCGTCTTCGACCTTCCTCCTCCGAAGTCATCTTGCAGGACCGCTCCAAAATGTCTTACTTCGTGCAGTGAGTCTGCCAGTAAGCCCAATCTCACGCATTGGCGTCAATCTATGATGGCCGTTCGTATATGCCTTTGAACCTAAGGCTTCGCGCTGACAACAACCCATCAGACACAAGTGAGCGAGCATCCCATTTATCACCCCTCTAGCGCCATCTATCTACACTACCGACTCGCCACCTGCCTGTAACCGGCGCAAACCTGCCACGGCCTTAACAAATTGGTACATTAGAAAACTACATTCACGCGTAGCCATACTTACTTGTAGGCCTCGGGCGCATTTGTTCGTGCCGGGGCTGGCGGTCCACTCCTTCTTACCTCTCCGTTGTTTTGTTTGATCGTTCAGTGGTCTTTCCGTCTTCATGTTGTGCCGTGCCTGATGTGAAACAAGCAGGGACTCATCGAAGTAGTTGTCACCCACCCAAGCGCGCACGCACATACTAGCTAGCCCACCCGATAGAGAAAAAGATGTGTGTGATCTATATTAAAGTGGTCACTCGAAAGCTTCCGTACCTCACGTTTTTTATGGTTATTGGGTGCCTTTCAGTTTGTCATAATCGCAGATGCAAGTTAAGTGTGTCGGAGCAAAGGGCTTTCGAGAGCAACCGCAACCCACAGAGCAGAACTGCTGTGAGTTCTTTTGTGCCATTTCACCGCTTCTGGTGAGTACAGCGAGCTTTTATTCAGGCAGCCAATTCGGAGACGCTGGAGCGGTTGGGTCGGTATCTGGTAGTAGTGTCTACTTTGTAATGGCATCGACGCCTGCGCGCGGATACCTCGGAGAGTTTGATATAGTAGATTTCACCGTCGACAGAAGCTTGTAACAAATGACAAAAGTTGGTGCAATTCCATGTTGAGGCAAACCCATGAGGAGGGGGGTCTGTGGTGCGTATATGCATGCGTGCATGGTACGCGTAGCACATCTGCGTGTGTGTTGGTGCATATGGTTTTGTTTCGTGAGTGTGGAGAGGGTTTTGCTGGTGGTGTTTTGTGCTGTGATGTGTTAAGTTGCGCGAAGAGAGTCTTAGGTACACCCGTCTAGCTCAGTCGGTAGAGCGCTGGCCTTTTTTTTTAAGCCAGTGGTCGTGGGTTCGAGCCCCACGGGGGTGCTTGCTTCTTTGCGATCGTGCGTTGGCACGCGAGCGAGCGAGCGAGTTGTGCGTGCAGTTGGTTCGCGCAGCTCGTTGCATTGGCGCAGCGGCGTTCGGGGTAACGGGGCAGCACTGGCAGCAGTGCATTATGCTCCGCAGCCTTTTCGCTCCCCTCCCTAACCTCTTCACGCCACTCTTTTTCCTACTCGTCTTCGACCTTCCTCCTCCGAAGTCATCTTGCAGGACCGCTCCAAAATGTCTTACTTCGTGCAGTGAGTCTGCCAGTAAGCCCAATCTCACGCATTGGCGTCAATCTATGATGGCCGTTCGTATATGCCTTTGAACCTAAGGCTTCGCGCTGACAACAACCCATCAGACACAAGTGAGCGAGCATCCCATTTATCACCCCTCTAGCGCCATCTATCTACACTACCGACTCGCCATCTGCCTGTAACCGGCGCAAATTTGCCACGGCCTTAACAAATTGGTACATTAGAAAACTACATTCACGCGTAGCCATACTTACTTGTAGGCCTCAGGCGCATTTGTTCGTGCTGGGGCTGGCGGCCCACTCCTTCTTACCTCTCCGTTGTTTTGTTTGATCGTTCAGTGGTCTTTCCGTCTTCATGTTGTGCCGTGCCTGATGTGAAACAAGCAGGGACTCATCGAAGTAGTTGTCACCCACCCAAGCGCGCACGCACATACTAGCTAGCCCACCCGATAGAGAAAAAGATGTGTGTGATCTATATTAAAGTGGTCACTCGAAAGCTACCGTACCTCACGTTTTTTATGGTTATTGGGTGCCTTTCAGTTTGTCATAATCGCAGATGCAAGTTAAGTGTGTCGGAGCAAAGGGCTTTCGAGAGCAACCGCAACCCACAGAGCAGAACTGCTGTGAGTTCTTTTGTGCCATTTCACCGCTTCTGGTGAGTACAGCGAGCTTTTATTCAGGCAGCCAATTCGGAGACGCTGGAGCGGTTGGGTCGGTATCTGGTAGTAGTGTCTACTTTGTAATGGCATCGACGCCTGCGCGCGGATACCTCGGAGAGTTTGATATAGTAGATTTCACCGTCGACAGAAGCTTGTAACAAATGACAAAAGTTGGTGCGATTCCATGTTGAGGCAAACCCGAGAGGGGGGGTCTGTGGTGCGTATATGCATGCGTGCATGGTACGCGTAGCACATCTGCGTGTGTGTTGGTGCATATGGTTTTGTTTCGTGAGTGTGGAGAGGGTTTTGCTGGTGGTGTTTTGTGCTGTGATGTGTTAAGTTGCGCGAAGAGAGTCTTAGGTACACCCGTCTAGCTCAGTCGGTAGAGCGCTGGCCTTTTTTTTTTAAGCCAGTGGTCGTGGGTTCGAGCCCCACGGGGGTGCTTGCTTCTTTGCGATCGTGCGTTGGCACGCGAGCGAGCGAGCGAGTTGTGCGTGCAGTTGGTTCGCGCAGCTCGTTGCATTGGCGCAGCGGCGTTCGGGGTAACGGGGCAGCACTGGCAGCAGTGCATTATGCTCCGCAGCCTTTTCGCTCCCCTCCCTAACCTCTTCACGCCACTCTTTTTCCTACTCGTCTTCGACCTTCCTCCTCCGAAGTCATCTTGCAGGACCGCTCCAAAATGTCTTACTTCGTGCAGTGAGTCTGCCAGTAAGCCCAATCTCACGCATTGGCGTCAATCTATGATGGCCGTTCGTATATGCCTTTGAACCTAAGGCTTCGCGCTGACAACAACCCATCAGACACAAGTGAGCGAGCATCCCATTTATCACCCCTCTAGCGCCATCTATCTACACTACCGACTCGCCATCTGCCTGTAACCGGCGCAAATTTGCCACGGCCTTAACAAATTGGTACATTAGAAAACTACATTCACGCGTAGCCATACTTACTTGTAGGCCTCAGGCGCATTTGTTCGTGCTGGGGCTGGCGGCCCACTCCTTCTTACCTCTCCGTTGTTTTGTTTGATCGTTCAGTGGTCTTTCCGTCTTCATGTTGTGCCGTGCCTGATGTGAAACAAGCAGGGACTCATCGAAGTAGTTGTCACCCACCCAAGCGCGCACGCACATACTAGCTAGCCCACCCGATAGAGAAAAAGATGTGTGTGATCTATATTAAAGTGGTCACTCGAAAGCTACCGTACCTCACGTTTTTTATGGTTATTGGGTGCCTTTCAGTTTGTCATAATCGCAGATGCAAGTTAAGTGTGTCGGAGCAAAGGGCTTTCGAGAGCAACCGCAACCCACAGAGCAGAACTGCTGTGAGTTCTTTTGTGCCATTTCACCGCTTCTGGTGAGTACAGCGAGCTTTTATTCAGGCAGCCAATTCGGAGACGCTGGAGCGGTTGGGTCGGTATCTGGTAGTAGTGTCTACTTTGTAATGGCATCGACGCCTGCGCGCGGATACCTCGGAGAGTTTGATATAGTAGATTTCACCGTCGACAGAAGCTTGTAACAAATGACAAAAGTTGGTGCAATTCCATGTTGAGGCAAACCCGAGAGGGGGGTCTGTGGTGCGTATATGCATGCGTGCATGGTACGCGTAGCACATCTGCGTGTGTGTTGGTGCATATGGTTTTGTTTCGTGAGTGTGGAGAGGGTTTTGCTGGTGGTGTTTTGTGCTGTGATGTGTTAAGTTGCGCGAAGAGAGTCTTAGGTACACCCGTCTAGCTCAGTCGGTAGAGCGCTGGCCTTTTTTTTTAAGCCAGTGGTCGTGGGTTCGAGCCCCACGGGGGTGCTTGCTTCTTTGCGATCGTGCGTTGGCACGCGAGCGAGCGAGCGAGTTGTGCGTGCAGTTGGTTCGCGCAGCTCGTTGCATTGGCGCAGCGGCGTTCGGGGTAACGGGGCAGCACTGGCAGCAGTGCATTATGCTCCGCAGCCTTTTCGCTCCCCTCCCTAACCTCTTCACGCCACTCTTTTTCCTACTCGTCTTCGACCTTCCTCCTCCGAAGTCATCTTGCAGGACCGCTCCAAAATGTCTTACTTCGTGCAGTGAGTCTGCCAGTAAGCCCAATCTCACGCATTGGCGTCAATCTATGATGGCCGTTCGTATATGCCTTTGAACCTAAGGCTTCGCGCTGACAACAACCCATCAGACACAAGTGAGCGAGCATCCCATTTATCACCCCTCTAGCGCCATCTATCTACACTACCGACTCGCCACCTGCCTGTAACCGGCGCAAACCTGCCACGGCCTTAACAAATTGGTACATTAGAAAACTACATTCACGCGTAGCCATACTTACTTGTAGGCCTCAGGCGCATTTGTTCGTGCCTGGGGCTGGCGGCCCACTCCTTCTTACCTCTCCGTTGTTTTGTTTGATCGTTCAGTGGTCTTTCCGTCTTCATGTTGTGCCGTGCCTGATGTGAAACAAGCAGGGACTCATCGAAGTAGTTGTCACCCACCCAAGCGCGCACGCACATACTAGCTAGCCCACCCGATAGAGAAAAAGATGTGTGTGATCTATATTAAAGTGGTCACTCGAAAGCTACCGTACCTCACGTTTTTTATGGTTATTGGGTGCCTTTCAGTTTGTCATAATCGCAGATGCAAGTTAAGTGTGTCGGAGCAAAGGGCTTTCGAGAGCAACCGCAACCCACAGAGCAGAACTGCTGTGAGTTCTTTTGTGCCATTTCACCGCTTCTGGTGAGTACAGCGAGCTTTTATTCAGGCAGCCAATTCGGAGACGCTGGAGCGGTTGGGTCGGTATCTGGTAGTAGTGTCTACTTTGTAATGGCATCGACGCCTGCGCGCGGATACCTCGGAGAGTTTGATATAGTAGATTTCACCGTCGACAGAAGCTTGTAACAAATGACAAAAGTTGGTGCAATTCCATGTTGAGGCAAACCCGAGAGGGGGGTCTGTGGTGCGTATATGCATGCGTGCATGGTACGCGTAGCACATCTGCGTGTGTGTTGGTGCATATGGTTTTGTTTCGTGAGTGTGGAGAGGGTTTTGCTGGTGGTGTTTTGTGCTGTGATGTGTTAAGTTGCGCGAAGAGAGTCTTAGGTACACCCGTCTAGCTCAGTCGGTAGAGCGCTGGCCTTTTTTTAAGCCAGTGGTCGTGGGTTCGAGCCCCACGGGGGTGCTTGCTTCTTTGCGATCGTGCGTTGGCACGCGAGCGAGCGAGCGAGTTGTGCGTGCAGTTGGTTCGCGCAGCTCGTTGCATTGGCGCAGCGGCGTTCGGGGTAACGGGGCAGCACTGGCAGCAGTGCATTATGCTCCGCAGCCTTTTCGCTCCCCTCCCTAACCTCTTCACGCCACTCTTTTTCCTACTCGTCTTCGACCTTCCTCCTCCGAAGTCATCTTGCAGGACCGCTCCAAAATGTCTTACTTCGTGCAGTGAGTCTGCCAGTAAGCCCAATCTCACGCATTGGCGTCAATCTATGATGGCCGTTCGTATATGCCTTTGAACCTAAGGCTTCGCGCTGACAACAACCCATCAGACACAAGTGAGCGAGCATCCCATTTATCACCCCTCTAGCGCCATCTATCTACACTACCGACTCGCCACCTGCCTGTAACCGGCGCAAACCTGCCACGGCCTTAACAAATTGGTACATTAGAAAACTACATTCACGCGTAGCCATACTTACTTGTAGGCCTCGGGCGCATTTGTTCGTGCCTGGGGCTGGCGGTCCACTCCTTCTTACCTCTCCGTTGTTTTGTTTGATCGTTCAGTGGTCTTTCCGTCTTCATGTTGTGCCGTGCCTGATGTGAAACAAGCAGGGACTCATCGAAGTAGTTGTCACCCACCCAAGCGCGCACGCACATACTAGCTAGCCCACCCGATAGAGAAAAAGATGTGTGTGATCTATATTAAAGTGGTCACTCGAAAGCTTCCGTACCTCACGTTTTTTATGGTTATTGGGTGCCTTTCAGTTTGTCATAATCGCAGATGCAAGTTAAGTGTGTCGGAGCAAAGGGCTTTCGAGAGCAACCGCAACCCACAGAGCAGAACTGCTGTGAGTTCTTTTGTGCCATTTCACCGCTTCTGGTGAGTACAGCGAGCTTTTATTCAGGCAGCCAATTCGGAGACGCTGGAGCGGTTGGGTCGGTATCTGGTAGTAGTGTCTACTTTGTAATGGCATCGACGCCTGCGCGCGGATACCTCGGAGAGTTTGATATAGTAGATTTCACCGTCGACAGAAGCTTGTAACAAATGACAAAAGTTGGTGCAATTCCATGTTGAGGCAAACCCATGAGGAGGGGGTCTGTGGTGCGTATATGCATGCGTGCATGGTACGCGTAGCACATCTGCGTGTGTGTTGGTGCATATGGTTTTGTTTCGTGAGTGTGGAGAGGGTTTTGCTGGTGGTGTTTTGTGCTGTGATGTGTTAAGTTGCGCGAAGAGAGTCTTAGGTACACCCGTCTAGCTCAGTCGGTAGAGCGCTGGCCTTTTTTTAAGCCAGTGGTCGTGGGTTCGAGCCCCACGGGGGGTGCTTGCTTCTTTGCGATCGTGCGTTGGCACGCGAGCGAGCGAGCGAGTTGTGCGTGCAGTTGGTTCGCGCAGCTCGTTGCATTGGCGCAGCGGCGTTCGGGGTAACGGGGCAGCACTGGCAGCAGTGCATTATGCTCCGCAGCCTTTTCGCTCCCCTCCCTAACCTCTTCACGCCACTCTTTTTCCTACTCGTCTTCGACCTTCCTCCTCCGAAGTCATCTTGCAGGACCGCTCCAAAATGTCTTACTTCGTGCAGTGAGTCTGCCAGTAAGCCCAATCTCACGCATTGGCGTCAATCTATGATGGCCGTTCGTATATGCCTTTGAACCTAAGGCTTCGCGCTGACAACAACCCATCAGACACAAGTGAGCGAGCATCCCATTTATCACCCCTCTAGCGCCATCTATCTACACTACCGACTCGCCACCTGCCTGTAACCGGCGCAAACCTGCCACGGCCTTAACAAATTGGTACATTAGAAAACTACATTCACGCGAAGCCATACTTACTTGTAGGCCTCAGGCGCATTTGTTCGTGCTGGGGCTGGCGGCAGGGCTCGTGCTTGTCGAGCCAGGGCATGCCCAGGATCAAGTCGTACGACTCCATCTCCAGAACAGTGAACTGTTCCGAGCTGTCGAAGTCCTCAAACTTCACAGCAAGATCCATGTGGATCTTAGGGATGGTTATCACCTTCCCGTCGGCCAGTCTGACTGACACTGTCCCGTTGCCTTTGCTCTCTCTTAGAGCATCGGCCAACTTGTTGCTGTTGCGAGCAACTGTCTGGCGGCGTGCAAAGTTCTTTGACGCCCCAGAGTCGATCAGGACACGGAACGGAAATCCGTATCCTCGTACACCTGCGTGTACTACAAGCAGCCCTCCGCTGCCCTTCGCCGATTCGAGAGTACACAGACTCTCAGGGGCTAAGTCGCCATGGTGCGCGCCACCCGCGCACCTCTCATGGGGACTTAGATCTTCCCCAGTAGGGCGCCCGCCCCTACTGGTTGCCTGCGTTCCCCTGGCCTCGGGGTCGCGGCTTTTGCCAGCGACCCTTGAGCGCTAGAGGCCTAGGAGGCAACCGCCGGGGTTGTCCTGCGGCGGGGCAGGCACGTTTCATGTGACCCAGCCGGCCACAGCCGTAGCACACCAACTTTTGTCATTTGTTACAAGCTTCTGTCGACGATGAAATCTACGATATCAAACTCTCCGAGGTATCCGCGCGCAGGCGTCGATGCCATTACAAAGTAGACACTACTACCAGATACTGACCCAACCGCTCCAGCGTCTCCGAATTGGCTGCCTGAATAAAAGCTCGCTGTACTCACCAGAAGCGGTGAAATGGCACAAGAACTCACAGCAGTTCTGCTCTGTGGGTTGCGGTTGCTCTCGAAAACCCTTTGCTCCGACACACGTAACTTGCATCTGCGATTATGACAAACTGAAAGGCACCCAATAACCATAAAAAACGTGAGGTACGGAAGCTTTCGAGTGACCACTTTAATATAGATCACACACATCTTTTTCTCTAGCGGGTGGGCTAGCTAGTATGTGCGTGCGCGCTTGGGTGGGTGACAACTACTTCGATGAGTCCCTGCTTGTTTCACATCAGGCACGGCACAACATGAAGACGGAAAGACCACTGAACGATCAAACAAAAAACGGAGAGGTAAGAAGGAGTGGACCGCCAGCCCCAGCACGAACAAATGCGCCTGAGGCCTACAAGTAAGTATGGCTTCGCGTGAATGTAGTTTTCTAATGTACCAATTTGTTAAGGCCGTGGCAGGTTTGCGCCAGTTACAGGAAGGTGGGGAGTCGGTAGTGTAGATAGATGGCGCTAGAGGGGTGATAAATGGGATGCTCGCTCACTTGTGTCTGATGGGTTGTTGTCAGCGCGAAGCCTTAGGTTCAAAGGCATATACGAACGGCCATCATAGATTGACGCCAATGCGTGAGATTGGGCTTACTGGCAGACTCACTGCACGAAGTAAGACATTTTGGAGCGGTCCTGCAAGATGACTTCGGAGGAGGAAGGTCGAAGACGAGTAGGAAAAAGAGTGGCGTGAAGAGGTTAGGGAGGGGAGCGAAAAGGCTGCGGAGCATAATGCACTGCTGCCAGTGCTGCCCCGTTACCCCGAACGCCGCTGCGCCAATGCAACGAGCTGCGCGAACCAACTGCACGCACAACTCGCTCGCTCGCTCGCGTGCCAACGCACGATCGCAAAGAAGCAAGCACCCCCGTGGGGCTCGAACCCACGACCACTGGCTTAAAAGGCCAGCGCTCTACCGACTGAGCTAGACGGGTGTACCTAAGACTCTCTTCGCGCAACTTAACACATCACAGCACAAAACACCACCAGCAAAACCCTCTCCACACTCACGAAACAAAACCATATGCACCAACACACACGCAGATGTGCTACGCGTACCATGCACGCATGCATATACGCACCACAGACCCCCCTCCTCGGGTTTGCCTCAACATGGAATCGCACCAACTTTTGTCATTTGTTACAAGCTTCTGTCGGCGGTGAAATCTACTATATCAAACCCTCCGAGGTATCCGCGCGCAGGCGTCGATGCCATTACAAAGTAGACACTACTACCAGATACCGACCCAACCGCTCCAGCGTCTCCGAATTGGCTGCCTGAATAAAAGCTCGCTGTACTCACCAGAAGCGGTGAAATGGCACAAAAGAACTCACAGCAGTTCTGCTCTGTGGGTTGCGGTTGCTCTCGAAAACCCTTTGCTCCGACACACGTAACTTGCATCTGCGATTATGACAAACTGAAAGGCACCCAATAACCATAAAAAACGTGAGGTACGGAAGCTTTCGAGTGACCACTTTAATATAGATCACACACATCTTTTTCTCTAGCGGGTGGGCTAGCTAGTATGTGCGTGCGCGCTTGGGTGGGTGACAACTACTTCGATGAGTCCCTGCTTGTTTCACATTAGGCACGGCACAACATGAAGACGGAAAGACCACTGAACGATCAAACAAAAAAACGGAGAGGTAAGAAGGAGTGGGAGCGGATGTCCTGCTGCTCCGCGGACCCGAGTTCCATTGGAACTGGTCCACTAGGACTCGCCCGGTTCGTACCCGGTGCGGAGTTCCCTGGCCATGCTGAGGCCGGCGTACGAGCCTGGCGATGGCTGTACTCTTCTTGGAGCGCGATCTGAATCGCCCCCTCAAGGGTGCCACATTGCACCCGGAACAGCTGTGTGCGAGCGGGCCCCACCCGGAGGCCGTCCATGAACACCGTCACCTTGATGTGTTCATGGAGTGGGTTTCCCACTAGAGATGCGGTAAGGTCACGCATCTCTTGGATGTACTCGTGCAGCTCACGCTTCCCTTGTTTACATGAGAGAAAGCGTGAGCGCTGGCGATACTCATAGTTCGCCGGGAGGAACGCGGCTCGAAGCTGATCACACAGCTGAGCCCAGGATGCAAAGCATCCCGGCGTAGTTGCTTCGCGCGTGTACGCCCAACTCTTAGCACGACCGCTAAGGTTGGAGAGTGCGAACGCCACTCTGAGCCGTTCGCTCGAGATTAGAGCTGCGTCCATGGCGAGCTCTACCTCTCGAACAGAAGTGAAGATTCTTACCTTCCTTCCCCTCATACGGGTTCACCTTTAGCCGCAACGGCTTAGGTTGGGTCGGCTTGGACTCGACCGCGGGAGCCTGAAAGGTTCCCGGACATGTTCAATGAGTCCTCGCTCATACATGTCAAACGCGTTCACGCGTTCGACCTGCTCGGCCGGTGTTGACGCCACCAAGCTCTGCAGAGCTTCCATACCGAAGATGCCTGCCATCTTCCGAACGGACTCGAACTGCGAGTCGTTCAAATGAGGAAACTCATTCCGGTCCATGTTGACCAGAATGCTAGAGGTTCAGGTAGTCTACCCGCGTAGGCGTGGATTGACTACAAGTGCTACCAAGTGTGACGGGTCACACGGCACCTTGCGCTAGAGGAAGCTTGACTTCCGAGAGTATACAAACTCCCTGTGACCGGCAGTTCACGGGTCCCTGGCCAAAGGGGACGATTTACCAATAAGAGGGTAGATTTAAGACTGAGTGTATTTATAGGTGTTTCTAAATCAAACTACATACAAAATATAAGTCACCTATAGAGTTTCCTAGATGTTATCCTATTGGTTGGTTTTGAGGGCATGTACCCATGATGTGGATGACGTGGCTGTGGTGTGTCCACACCACAGGACCTCCACTTAGTGACAGGGCACTCTTCGTGGGGCCCCGTTACAATTGTCGCTGCAAGTTTTCTGGGGGATCCAATGTTGCGCGTCGCAAGAAAAAACTTCCTCTTGTAGGCTCAAATTCGGCTAAGGTTCTCATCGCCTCGCGCGGCAGTGAAGTCAGATAACACTTTTCCATCGCTTGAGTATTCCAGCGACCGAGTCGCCTAATTTGGGCCTCACTGGCGCCACCAAGATCAGCCATCCTAGAACCAGAACCTCTACCCACATGAGTTTTTGCTCGACTTCGTAAACCAATATGGTTGAGCAGACTTGTCATTGCCTCAAGATGCACTTTGTAAGACATCTCGGCAGTTGGTTTTTTACCTGTCTTTAACAGTTTCACTGGATACCAGGTTTCGGATGTCGAGAAATCGGGGAAAGTTCCTTGTCCAGATGCCACCTCCAAAACAAATAAAATCCGAGAAGCCCATGCGGACATATTTTCACGTTCCTATTTCTCATGCATGCCCCAACTTCAATGCGCCCCACTTGATTGGGTTTCCCTTGTTTCATCACCATCACCAACGCGCGACACGGGCTGTAGCCTTCATTTTCGAGACGGACGGTGTGCAAATCTGCCAGTTCCATTTTTCGTGCTGATTCGCCCCGCATAAGAGCATAGTGAGATAACAAAAACGCGAGCAGGTTTTGCATGTGGGTACCGTGATCGCGTCGCACAGCCCACAGATGTGCTGCCATGCTCTGAATTTGTTCGTTGGTCGTGTAACCGTCTAGCAAGGTGTCAGCACCTCGATCAGCAAAGTTTTTGCGTTTTCGGTCTTTTTCGTCGAATTGAGCCATTTTCACAAGCGATGTGACTGCTTCGTCACGAGGGGAAGGGTGGCTATTCACCCCTGCGCGCTTTTGCTGTTGCCACAAATCCACTATAGCAGCGATGTAGCCGTTTACCACCGCTTTTCCAATCGTTTCAATTCTCCCAGGGTTGTCAGGTGCTACATGGCGCAAGTTGGAGTTGTTGGGATCCTGAGCGATGTTTGCGTTGCTTGTCTTCTGTCGTTTGTTGCGTTTCGCACGGCCAATGACGCTTTCCTTCAGGAAGAGGTGCAGTTTAGAGCCTGTCACAGTGTACTTTGTGAGATCACTGAAGGCGTCACCTTTGCTGTCACACCACTGCCTGAATTCGATCGGCTTGTTCTTGTACGCCTTAATAGTGTTAGCTGGTCGAATCTCTGCAGCCCGTGAGAAGGTCTGGCGGATAGACTCCGCCATTATGACGTTCATGCGTGACTCTTCCACCATATTCGTTGCGCGGCTGCTGGATGTTCGAAGCGATCGTCAGGGCGGGAAGTGCGCTGGACTGTGTGAGCCGCAAACCAGAGGTAGTTTTAGCCAATAGATGCAAAAAAGACGCGGCGTTAAATAACCGAGATTATTTCGGCCAGTCTGCGTCAATAACACCTATTTATGTGCGCTTTGCGCAGGTCCTACCGAGGTTCAGGCCCGGTCCCCGGTGGTGATAATGACAATTAGGTGTCGACCGTCGAAACTACTGCAAAGAACTGGAAAACTACTGCATTACTGCAAGACCAGTAACCCAGATTGCAGCTCAGAAACTACTATTACTGCAGTAGTTTAGATTTCGATACTAGGGAACTAATACTGCACTTTGGCCAAAACCCAAACTGCTGTCAATCCCTGCTGACAGCTGATAATTGCTATGCTGTCTGGAGAAAATGCTGCAAAAGGGCTTCCACGTCTATGCCAAAAGGAACTCGTTATTTTGCCCGACTGGGTAACACGAGACACGACAGCTCATACAAACTCGCAGTTAATTTCTTAGCCTTATCACAATCTCCAGATAAGCAGGACGGGTGTCGTCTTGGTCTTGAGATATGCTCCGCTGCGCGTCGCAAAGACAGTCGCTTCGCTCGTGCGATAAAAAGATTCTAACTCCGACCGAGAACAATGCTCGGCTCGCTGAGGATCTCGGCGCTGGGCCCGCCTCCGCAAATACCGCACGGCCCTGCTGCGCGGGCACCCCGTGCGGGTTTGCTGCGGCTACGCGGCCTCGCACCCGCTCGCCTCCGTTGATCTTATGATTTGCGCTCCATTTCACCCCCTCTTTTCCCAGTCGGGCAAAATACTCACTTCCATGCCAAAAAGGTAGTTAAAATTGTTGAGAAATGAAGAGCATATCAATTCGCTACTCACAAGCACAGCAAGCCGTATGACTTCATTCTCTCGATCTTGAATGGCGTGTGCTTGTCGAAAAAGACCCCTGCATTTTCATCAATGTTCGGTTCGTTGTGCGTTCCAACTTTCATTACTGCTGAAGATGTGGGTGTCATGAACCAGCATGCCAAAAGCGCACTAGCCCACGTAGTCTCAATTGTATTATTCGAAGTCGGTGGGGGCTAAAAGTCTAGCAACAAGCGCTGCCTTATTACCGGTGACTGGCTGATTTCTCTCTCATCAAAGCGATTTTAGTTCTTCACGTGTCTTTCCTTGCAATTCAGAACGACTTACACTTCTGGTTCCTGCAATGTCTCCGTGGGCAGACGAACTTCAATTGAAAGTATCATTAAAATTGACTGAACATCTGGATCTGTAACTGGATCACGTATAATGCTTGGTTGAGGTGCCGATTCAGCAATTAAACGAAAAACTCGATTCGCAACCCGTATGACCAGCAACCTGGTCCAAAATCACGCTCTGTCGTGTAACAGAGCGCGACACTTCCAAGTCCGGATCTAAATGCAAGTGAATATGCCGTGGAGTGTGCTTGCTCACCGCTACATGCTAACTTTTTGGTCGCCCAATAGGTTGACAGCTCTCCCTTTTCACCAACTTCTCTCTGATGGACGTTACCCTTTTTTCCATATGTGAATGAAAACCGGTCTGTATGCTTGTGAGTGCCGACAACTTTTCCTCCAACAAAGTGAAACTCGTTTACTGCTCGTTTACTGCAACCGACTGGTACCCCCTGTCAATGCGTGTATTATTCCAGGAAGGCGAATTTGACTCTCTGTTGAAGCACCACACAGAGAACGCTGTAAGATCTTCACAATATCCAGCGTAGACTCTCCGCGAGACGCAACATGACCACCAAGAAACAATCCAGTCGACAGAGATACTATTCCATGTTGAACAGGACCAAAACTAGACAGCAAACTAGTTGTAAGTTCGTCAATGCAGTTTCTAATCCTTCTGAGTAAAACTTACCCTTCTTTGGGTTTCGAACGTGCGATAAGCCAAGATCATCAACCGCCGGTGATCGCAGGCGAATTAAATCATCATCCAGTGATGCAATTGAAATACGCTCCACAAAACCGATTTCCGAACACAAACGGCGTACGATATCAGTTGCGTGCACAATATCTCTGTCGTGGCTCATCGGAGCGCCCCATTCATTTGATCCATTGCTACGCCGGTTTGGAGCGCCCATCGCATTCAGAATTGTCATATATCGTGACCGAGACATAGCTGTCAATGCAGGAGGATATAGATCTTTGTTGGCAACGTCGAAGAAGGATGTTGGAGTCACGGAGTAAAAGCACAGCCATAGCTCAACCTCTAAGCTCGTCATTGGTCACACAGGCAGTCTCACTCAGACTAGCGTTGACAAAGTTCTTCACCACGGTCAAAATGGAGTCGTCGATCCACGTCTGGAGGTGATTAGCTGTTGTAGGTTGAGTTCATTCAGACGAATACGCCCCAAACATCCGTCGACGAAGACGATTGGTGACAGTAGTTGATTCGGCTCGTGCCTTGTTCAAAAGAAGGTCTTCAACATCGTTCACACGCAGGTTTACTTCGAAATCCTCTACGTAGCTCCACGGTGAACCCCGGTTTCAAAGCCACCTTGACCAGCACCGCTAGTGGTGTCGCGGTCGGACATGAGACAGAGCCGTTGAAGATGACCTTTTACCTTCGAGTGGGCGCTCTACAAGCGCAAGCTCCTGAAGTTTCCCTTGGGCGCGCACTCCGTGCGGAACTTGAAGTAGAGCTCCTGCTGCTCATAGGCTAAGTGCGAATTGTTTGTCCTATCAAATATGACAAATACAACAAACTCCGCTTAATTACGACGTACTTAACGTGGATTTGGTCCTTTTATCTAGGACAACAAATGTTGGGGTTAAAGTGGTCACTCGAAAGCTACCGTACCTCACGTTTTTTATGGTTATTGGGTGCCTTTCAGTTTGTCATAATCGCAGATGCACGTTAAGTGTGTCGGAGCAAAGGGTTTTCGAGGAGCAACCGCAATCCACAGAGCAGAACTGCTGTGAGTTCTTTTGTGCCATTTCACCGCTTCTGGTGAGTACAGCGAGCTTTTATTCAGGCAGCCAATTCGGAGACGCTGGAGCGGTTGGGTCAGTATCTGGTAGTAGTGTCTACTTTGTAATGGCATCGACGCCTGCGCGCGGATACCTCGGAGAGTTTGATATAGTAGATTTCACCGTCGACAGAAGCTTGTAGCAAATGACAAAAGTTGGTGCGATTCCATGTTGAGGCAAACATGAGGAGGGGGGTCTGTGGTGCGTATATGCATGCGTGCATGGTACGCGTAGCACATCTGCGTGTGTGTTGGTGCATATGGTTTTGTTTCGTGAGTGTGGAGAGGGTTTTGCTGGTGGTGTTTTGTGCTGTGATGTGTTAAGTTGCGCGAAGAGAGTCTTAGGTACACCCGTCTAGCTCAGTCGGTAGAGCGCTGGCCTTTTTTTAAGCCAGTGGTCGTGGGTTCGAGCCCCACGGGGGTGCTTGCTTCTTTGCGATCGTGCGTTGGCACGCGAGCGAGCGAGCGAGTTGTGCGTGCAGCTGGTTCGCGCAGCTCGTTGCATTGGCGCAGCGGCGTTCGGGGTAACGGGGCAGCACTGGCAGCAGTGCATTATGCTCCGCAGCCGTTTCGCTCCCCTCCCTAACCTCTTCACGCCACTCTTTTTCCTACTCGTCTTCGACCTTCCTCCTCCGAAGTCATCTTGCAGGACCGCTCCAAAATGTCTTATTTCGTGCAGTGAGTCTGCCAGTAAGCCCAATCTCACGTATTGGCGTCAATCTATGATGGCCGTTCGTATATGCCTTTGAACCTAAGGCTTCGCGCTGACAACAACCCATCAGACACAAGTGAGCGAGCATCCCATTTATCACCCTCTAGCGCCATCTATCTACACTACCGACTCGCCACCTGCCTGTAACCGGCGCAAACCTGCCACGGCCTTAACAAATTGGTACATTAGAAAACTACATTCACGCGAAGCCATACTTACTTGTAGGCCTCAGGCGCATTTGTTCGTGCTGGGGCTGGCGGCCCACTCCTTCTTACCTCTCCGTTGTTTTGTTTGATCGTTCAGTGGTCTTTCCGTCTTCATGTTGTGCCGTGCCTGATGTGAAACAAGCAGGGACTCATCGAAGTAGTTGTCACCCACCCAAGCGCGCACGCACATACTAGCTAGCCCACCCGATAGAGAAAAAGATGTGTGTGATCTATATTAAAGTTGCAGCGGGGCTGCCGTAGCTCTTTGCTTAGAGGAAGCGTTAAGGTCCACGACCTTCATTCTTATACCAAGAACAGGTGCGAGCCATAGGTATTCCGTACCCGGCTCCTAGAGTCTTATAGGCAGGGATTGACAGTAGTTTGGGTTTTGGCCAAAGTGCTGTATTGGTTCCCCAGTATCGAAATCTAAACTACTGCAGTAATAGTAGTTTCTGAGCTGCAATCTGGATTACTGGTCTAGCAGTAATGCACTAGTTTTCCAGTACTTTGCAGCAGTTTCGACGGTCGACACCTAATTGTCATTATTATATAGCTGTCGTGCTCCATGCGATGAATCTCCTT
The DNA here is from genome assembly GCA_032158285.1 of Phytophthora sansomeana. Taxonomy (NCBI): domain Eukaryota; phylum Oomycota; class Peronosporomycetes; order Peronosporales; family Peronosporaceae; genus Phytophthora; species Phytophthora sansomeana. The sequence continues at coordinate 5,542 of JAPDHH010000007.1, read as the reverse complement.
CCTGTTGTGCTCCGTCTTCCACTTGTAGACGCAATTGGCAGTGCAGAACCGCTGGGAGTTTACCCGTATCGTAGAGGTCATTACTGCTCAGGTGATGAACTCCACGCCCACACACACCGTCACTGTAAGCTCCGCGCAGGAACAGTCAGGGTTTGCGCACTTCATTTGAGCGAAGGCGAGTAGACGTTTCTTGTAGGTTTTTGAATCGCTGGCAAATTGTTGAATGACCTCGTACGTCGCAAGCGAGATTGACTGAGGTATGGCTTCGCGTGAATGTAGTTTTCTAATGTACCAATTTGTTAAGACCGTGGCAGGTTTGCGCCGGTTACAGGCAGGTGGCGAGTCGGTAGTGTAGATAGATGGCGCTAGAGGGGTGATAAATGGGATGCTCGCTCACTTGTGTCTGATGGGTTGTTGTCAGCGCGAAGCCTTAGGTTCAAAGGCATATACGAACGGCCATCATAGATTGACGCCAATGCGTGAGATTGGGCTTACTGGCAGACTCACTGCACGAAGTAAGACATTTTGGAGCGGTCCTGCAAGATGACTTCGGAGGAGGAAGGTCGAAGACGAGTAGGAAAGAGTGGCGTGAAGAGGTTAGGGAGGGGAGCGAAAAGGCTGCGGAGCATAATGCATTTCCGCCAGTACCGCCGCTACTTTTTTTAGAAGATAGTGCACACAAAGCTTTTGACTTCACAATTCATGGCCCCATACCTATGATCATTGCCTACGAATTGGCATATGGCGCACCAAATATACCCATTTGTGTTTGTTCTCAGGGGTAGGCAATGTTTCCTTGTAAATCTATTATGTATTTCTTTCCAGACAGTTTACAGGGTATTTTGTTACTGCAGGTTCTTCTCGAAGGTCTCATAGCGACGCAGGTCTCCACTTTTCAAATCCAGCGACTCCGACGCCCCCAAACCACCTGTAGCAGCGGTGGTGAATCTGTGATAACGGTTGTGATGGCGGCAGCTTGTAGGGAAGAAATCAATGTTATTTTAATTTTATTACTATTACTATCAGTCGCTGCTATTGGTGAAGCTGACTGCAGATTTTTACAGCGAGACTCTGCATGGGATTTAACAGTACGAAACCCTACATCCGATGTAGCGTTTCCAGCGAGCATTTCCAATGACCCGCGCGTGTTTCAAGCAGTTAGCTGGGTATCTCCACAAGCGTTGACCTTGCTATTATGGACACGTACCGGAAAGTAACCGGACGAGTTATTCATTTAACATGAAGTTTATCTTGACGCCGCGCTACCTTGGCTCGCGCTGTTCATTTGCAGATGTTGCGGGGCAGTTTGGTATGAGTGTCCCGACAGCTTCACATTTATATTTGCCATTTGGCGAGTGCTGTACGACGTTATTTCGTTCGCTTTCCTACTTCTACGGCTGGTTGGAATGAAGCAGCAAAAGACTTCAAGAGCATAGCTGGTTTTGATCGAGTTGTGGGAGCTGTGGATGGCGCGCTCATCAAGCGATCAAGATCACCAAACTTTTGGGGCTGATACTGCAGAAATTTTTACTTCATCCAACATGCAAGCAATTGTTTACAGAAACATGTTGTTCGTGGAGTTTTGCATTCGACCTGGAAGGCTGTAACGGCTGTATGACGCAATTACCAATTCTTGGAAGATGGTGGCTATAAGTTGCGCCACTACTTGCTCACGCCACTTGAGCACAATGCTAGGAAGGCGCCCGGCATCAACAAGTACAATCTGGATCATTTGACCGCGTACAATTACGTAGCGCCACTTCCAAAACAGCCTCAGGGTTAATGCGAAATGCCATGTTGGCGTGATTTATAATCCACTTCTTTAACAGTGAAAAAGACACCTCGATCGGGTGTAGCTGCGGGCAATATGGGGAAGGAAATATAACGGGGACCCGTCGAATGGACCAACTCTTCTAACTCGCGATACATGTGTATCTTTGCGTTGTCGAGAATCACAATACTTCTGTAACGTGTCTGCTTACTCTGCACGACGAGTTTGGTTCGTTACAGAACTGAAAATGGGGCCAAAGTCCGACAGGCCGTCGACCAGTAACTGTGCTTCCCGCGCTGGTGTCCACCCTGCTTGTGCGACAACCTATTTTATTTGCGTTTTCGCTCGTTCGCTTCGTATTCACCTGCAACTACCTACTCGTGCACTCCACACGTCTGTTGGCAGCTTCGATACAAAGACGTTAGCCGGCGCTGCTCTAGTCACTCGGATTTACGTCTCGGACGCTCACCCTACGTGCAACCAGTCGGATTGAACCCACACGAGAGTCCTGTGCCTCGTCATCTGTTTCGTCACTGTCTCCGCCCTCTTCGCATACTCGTCGATCGTCACTAACTCCTATCCTAAGCGTTGCGTTCGTCTAGTCCGTTTTCGAGTCGTTTGTCCTTATCGCGGCGTCTTCCGAAGTGCTGCTTGCGCCTTTCGCCTCTCTTTTTGAAGTGAGCCGTCCTGCCCCCCTCGCATTGTTTTTTTCGAAGTGAGCTCGCACGTGGCACGTCGGTTGCTCCCTTCAGCGCTTCTTCGAATATCCGGCCGATCCCGAGTTGAAGCGTACCACTCACTTCGTCCAACAGGTGGCGTACCTTGCCAGCTGCTCCTCTCAGCCGTTCACGCGATCTTCCGTGCACTACTTCTCGTGGTCACCCCGAACAGTCGCCAATCTTGCTTCTGTTGCTCGTCTAGCTCGTGCTGCTCGTCTGCGTCGCTGCCGTCACTGTCATTGCGCAGGGTAGCATCTGCCACTTTGCTACATTTCTAGAAAGCGGCCACGGATTTAAGAACGGTCAATCTTTTCACGGAACGCCTTGTGGAACTCTCTGCGCTTGAATGTGCCTCTGGCCACCTTCCAAGCGAAAATCCAGTCGAATTCATTGCTGCCAGCACTGAAACTCGCTCTCCCCGCCTAAATGGCAGATCGACCACTGCGAGGGTACCTCGCGGTGACCACGCGTACCGACGCATCGGCCGGCCTAGGCTGTTTTGGCTAAACCGACAAGCTGTTAAGGTCCAGAGTAGAAGCAGCTTGTTGTAGTATACAGCGATTTCTGCTGGGGCAGCTTTTCGGGCCCGCTTGCTTAGAACCTTACGGGTAGGGTGTAAATCAAAACGCAGGGCGCGGCAAATGGTAGCCTCTGACGTACTGCGTAGTGTCGGGAATCGAGCTTTAAGAGCGAATCGCAGCTCTTCAATGTAGAAACATGAGCGAGACTCGGTAAATTCACGAACAAAATGACAGGCCAGCGCGAAGTGCCCCTTGCCTTCTACAGTTCTTCTGTTAAAAAACATCCATACCACCTCTCAACTGAGCGATTCGATACACCGAGAATGCCTGCAATATGAGCCACCTCAACATCATAAATGCGTACTAATGTCACAGCTAGCCATCATAGATCACTTGACTTGGTCATGGTGGACTCGCACGACATTAAAAGACGAATGGCGGTTCTGCCATCCGCCATTCGCTACAAACTACTCACAACTCGCTCTACTATGTTGCAACTCGTCCTCGAAGTCGCGAACTCCTTCAAATCTGAACAACTAAATCGTCTCTTTCACTTCCACAACTCGTTGTTTTAAAACATTATCTCCGCCGAAATGCATGAAACGTACAGCACTTGGTACTGCTTAATCAGAGCCTTCAGTCAATCCTTGCATTGAGGTGCATTCCGACTTCAAATTTCTGCGGCTACAGGTTGCCAATTATCTTCGTCGTTTTCACTGGTAACGTGGTTTACCAATTCATGAGCCGCATCAATTCATGCGCCGTTTTTCATTTTGAGCCAATCCACTGGCTGTATTTGTTCATAAAAATCACTGATTGGTTGGAAATTTGGCCCATCAATTCATTACCCGCGCAAAATCAGCGAAATCAACTCAGAATCAGACTTTCTCAGATATTTTTGGGGCGACCTTCTAGCAACCAGTTGATTTCAGTATAATCATGTGGCTCATGAATTGATTCCTCAGATTTCGGGCTCAGGCGTGTTTGGTGCTCCATTTTAGTGCCAATTCTACGCTGTTAATATCGGAGAGTACGTAAAAATAGCGCTAATCCTCACCATTTCGGGTGTACCCAATTCTCGGAAATCGATGCATTGGTTGTTGAGCTGTGACGCTTTATCCTTAACACCCTAAAAACGGCTCATGAATTGGTAAACCACGTTACATGTAGATGTATTATGCCTTTCCGATGTTTTGTCTAATCTGAAGAAAAAAGTATGTTTTTCACTGGTACCTACTTTTGTAATTCTGAGTTTGCCTCACATTTAAACTTCATTTTTATGGACAAAAGTCAGATTTAACATGAAGACCTGGCAGCCAGTAACCCCATACGAACCAGCCAGACTCCGTTTGCAGACGAAGCGATCGGCATTCTGACTTCCGCAGCCAAAAACATAGGCCTAAAGGACCAGCGCTCTAAAATGACATTTTCTCTTGATCTGAGGTGGCGTGCCATTGTTCTCACTTATGCCTATGACATACAGTTGAGTGTAGTGGCTACCCTGCTTGGCATTTCAGAGAGAAGTCTAACTAGATGGTACCAAAGATTCAAAATGACAGGTAACGTCGGCAAAAAGGCTGCTGCCGAGAAGAAGTCAAGGTGGCCCTAAGTGGTGTGTTTGTTTGTGTCAGAATATGTGGAAAACCATGCATGATTATATTTTGAAGAACTTCTCGGAGACGATTCTAGCTAAATTTCCTAGTGGTCTCTGCCTTTCGGACGCTACGATTTGTCTTGCCCTGCGCTTTGACCTGGGTTAACTCGCAAGGTACTGACAAAGCGCGCTATAGGACAAAACACGTAGTCATCTAGAACAAAAAATGACAGCATAACGGCCTCCACACGTACACTCACGCCGTCGCCAGATACAGTCTGCCGCCTTGCCCCGCTTGTGGACGGGCTAGTCGTGTGTCCTTGCTTGCTAACGCACCAAACAGAACAGTCAAACACTCAGTAGTTAGGGCGCAAGATCTCGACGCCCAGGCGTTCCCTCAGGAATATCGTACGCTTCACACTGAGAGGTGACTGATTGTGTTTACGGGCATAGGCCAATACCTTGACCCATAAACTGGACGCAATCCATTGAATACGTATTGATGCCGCAGCAAACGATTTGTCCCATCCTTGCTGACGATCCAAAGTCAGAATTAAAAGTCCGAATTGATTGGCAAAATCAAAGAAAGGCATAATACCAGTCTAAGGCCGTGTTCGACTTGCTTAGATAATGTCATTTTGAAGAGAGACATCTCCGAGCAGAATCTCGACGTCGAACACGAAAAGCTGAGAATCGAATTATCTCTTCAAAATGGGATAGCAATACGTAGCTCTCGATTCAAAATTCAGGGGGGGGCTGAATTTGCTCCGCAATTTTGGCGTCGGCAACCGAAAGAGCATTAAAGCGGGTGGTTTCCCCTCACGCGAATGACATCTAACTTGAAGACTAGTTTCACTTCCAGTTTCGCCCTCGAGAACACAAGCGACCGAGTAGGATGGTTAACGATAGAAGCAATACGTAACTGAACGAAGTACAA
>JAPDHH010000006.1:0-25571 GCA_032158285.1 Phytophthora sansomeana | reverse complement strand
AGTGTACTTCGTTCAGTTACGTATTGCTCTTCCCCTGTATTGGAGAAATGGAGCACGACGGGTCTGCGGATGAGTACGAGGATGATCTGGAGGCAGAAGACACGGAGGAAGTCAAGGTGCGTCTTTGGGGTGGCAGGAGTGGATTTTCACTTGTCTAACTTTTTGCTGAATAGGTGCAGCAGGATGTTGACGAGTCTGATGTATCACAAGTGGGTTACGAACCGCAGGAAGAGGCAGTTTGCCAACAAAGATGATGCACCAGCAGCTCTCGTTGATGAAAATACAACTCAGGTCGAAGGTGACAGACAAGACCCAGTGGATGAAGCTGTAGACCTGTCGGTTGAGAAGGCAGAAGATATCGATGAAGTCTCACTCCACAACTGTTGAGTGGAGCAGAAGTTAACTTATCGGCCGAGATTGGACAACCTTCAACTTGCCAAGAGGAGTCAAACAACAGCCACTGCGGCGTGGTCTAAGAACTGTCCTGGTCGGGCAGAAGCCAAGGATCTAGAGATCAGCTGCAACGCTTACGAAAAAGCTGAATCAATCCAAGAAAGTCAATGCCGAGCTGTACACCCAACTACAGCGTTTCAACACAAACGAGGTAGTGCTACAGGTATGGCTGTACAAACTGCAATTTTTCGGGTCTGTGCGGCTACTTACAAGTATTTTGCTATTGTGAAAGCTCGAGAACCGTTTAAAGGAAAAACAGAAACGAATCGAGGAGCTTGTACGTGAGAACCGCACTTTGAAAAACTCGGAGAGAACACTGATGAAGGAGGTTGAAGACATCCAGAACTCGAAGGTTGACAATTAGATTGGCAACGAGGATAGCCTTTGATGTATTACTCAAATTCGCTCTGAATTTTACAAATAGGATAATTTTCTATCGAAGAAGCGCGCACTCCAAGAAGACCTCCGCGTGTGCAAGGAGAGGATAAAGCAACTCAAAGAGCTGTATCGAGCTGCAGATGAAAAAGGCTTCAAGCTTCATCAGCAAAAGCTTTGATTTGGCCGTCAAAAACAAGGGGCTGACTGAGAAAGTTCGAATTCTGGAAGGGGTCTCTGCTTCTGCAAGTTTGTTGTCACCAGCTCCCTCCAGCATTTACTTTGGAGTAGGAGCTCCAATGGAAGGAACATCAACAGAAGACGTGCAGGCAATCATTGCCAGCCAGGAAGAAGAGATCACTAGACTACATCAGCGAGTGGCATTGATGAAGAAGACTCACAAAGCTGAACAAGCCAAGTACGAGCGGCTTTTGAAGGCGAGTCAAGACGAGATTGAGCAGACGCACGCCGAGATGGAAGAGTTTTACCAGCAATTATTTGCAAAGGAGCGTGCAGCACGAGTACAATTCTTGCACATGAAGAAGCTCAAGCATGCACTGCACGAGCTAGCTCTAACTCATCAAACAAACCAGCGATTCCAGCCGTTCTTTGCAAACCGGGAAACGCGTATCACCAACAGAAGTAGCAGACCCCCACACAACCAAGCAGGCTCTCATTCGCCTCAGAAAGGGCCCGTACTCAACCCCGGCAGATGGATTCATGAAGCTCTGCGCCACCTTGGCTTCGTGATGCCCCCCTCGTCAAATGAGGACGAGTCGACTAAATCTCCGATCGGCACCAAGCCGGATGACCAGCCAAAAATCCCCTCGAATTGTATTCAAGGCAAGTTAGTGCCGTTTCCTCCGCCGTCCACTGTTGGTTTCGCTGCCAGTACTCGCACCCTCGTCTACAACCGCTCCACTCCAGACCACCACAGCGGGAGTGGCACAAAATTTAACTACGACCAGCCTGAATTGCGACCCGTAGAGCAAAGCGAGGCAAACCATTACTTCGATGCAACGGTAACCGGCAGGGAAACAGTGCCGCATACGCCAGAAAATCATGATGAAGAGCTGGGTTGGGAGGAGTGAACTTCGGTTTCATGGAAATGCTATTGATGTCGACAAAGTTCTGTAGCACCGGAAAATCTGCCAGAATATCAAGCGTTCTTCATTTGTTTAATTTTTGCTCGAGGCCACAGCCTCCGACGCCATCGCACAAGTAACCGTGCCGCTCCCAATTTTGCCACGTGCGACATCGTTATGTAGTAGACCAACACTGGTCTAAAGTTAAAACGAACGCAGTGGTTTCCGTTTTAACTTTTTGTATCTATGTCTAGTCGAGCAATCATTCCAACAGCTCACAAGTTCTCGGGAAACGGTCAAATGGGAAAACGCACTAAGTCGCTTCTCGAATACGCGGTGGCGGCGTTCTCTTGGACTAGGCGGCTCGCTATCTTTGGGTTACTGTATCATGTCCATGGCGTGGCTCGCAGTCGTCATCGGCTTGCTTGGATGCAGAGCGAGCGAAACGTATCGCTGCGAGGCATACGCCAACCAAAGTAAAACTGCTCGACGTCGCACTGCTGGTAGTCCCACCCCATTTCCAATTCAGCTTCGGTAGCCCCACTCTCCAGCAGCACCAAACCCCAAGATACGATGACCCTCAGCCGCCACCTCGAGGTCGACGCCGCCCGCTTCCGCAAGGAGCTGCTCTTCGTGTGCTGCAAGAGCGACGACCCCACCATTGACCGCGTGCGGCAACTGCACGAGTACGTCGACACTGCCGATCTTTTCTTGCGTATTAAAGTTCTTTACTAACGAGTGCTGTGTGAGCAGTGTGCTCCCCAGTCCGACGGACAAGATGCTGTCCCCGTGAGCCGCGCACTCCAGGCACGATCTGTAAAGGGCTTGCAGAATCGACTCTCTGCTGCCTGAGCAAGCTACACGGCAATCGACTCGGTCCACACCCTGACGGACATCGAATCATCCAACGCAGCGGTCCTGGAGACGTGAACGCCGATGCCACGCGCTCCAACACAAGTAGCCGCCCGCAGTCCCTCGTCCTGCTGCATTTTTGCTCACAGCCGAAGCTGACGGTCGTAGAACCTCGATCATCTTCCGCTCCATAATATAACAACGCGTTAAAGCTCCTCCCACCCACCCCAAAAGATCTGCCATTCGTCTACAACTTCAACTTGTGTACCCCACTCGTGTACTCGAGTGGTTACACGTACCCTTCATATTTTCCACCAATCCCAGCATTCCATTCCTAGCGCTGTGATTGGTAGAAAAGAGTACCTTGAAGCGAATCCGCATCAAAAGTGCATTAATCATGAGCTCGACTCTCGACGTGAAGCTCAACCGCATCGACCGCATCTTTCATCCGCATGTACGTGCATACATCCCCTGTCCCCCCCCCCCTCTCAAATAAAATACCACCTTCTCCCTTCTCACGCCGTAATTTACCGCTGCAGGAGATCGTGCAGGGCCAAGTGATCATCTCGTCGCCCAAGGGGTTCTCCCACCATGGCCTGGCCATGAAGGTCGAAGGCAGCGCTCGCCTGCAGCTGTCCACGAAAAGTGCCGGTCTTTTCGACTCCTTTTACAACAATGTGTCGCCTCTGGAGCTCGTCTATTTCCACCTACCGGTGGCCCCCGCCGGTAAAGTCCCCCCGGGCATCTCCAAGTTCCCTTTCGAGTTCGAACTGCAGGGCAACGACGGCCAGGAGCTGCTGGAAACGTACCACGGAGTATACGTTTCGGTTAAGTACGAAATAGTGTGTGACTGCATTCGGGGTATCATGAAGAACAAGCTGCACAAAACCCTCGAGTTCGTCGTGGAAGTTCCGGTAAGAGGAGCAAATGTGTGGATGCTGAGGTGAATTTGAAATTAAATGGGTGATTAATGCAATGGATGCAGCTAAGGGAGCCGCTGCCGGACTCACCCGAGGAGTTCCACATCACCCCAGAGTCGCTGAAAAATGTTCGACCGGTAATCCAACTAGGAGAGTGTTTCGTGGGTTGGTTGCTGATACTTTTTTATTTTTGCTGAATGGATTGCAGCAAAGTCTGTCGGCGATGCCATATTTTCACATTACGGGGAAGGTTCACCGCACCAACTGCCCGGTGAATTTACCGTTTACGGGCGAGGTGCGATTTGAGTTTCAACCAGTTTTTGGCGTTTTGATTTTGATCGCCGAGAGTGACCTGATGCTTGTTGGATACAGGTTGTAATTGAAGAGGCGAAAAGCCCGATCAAGTCGGTTGAGCTGCAGCTAATTCGAGTGGAAAGCGTGGCACACAGCGACGGAGTTGCTAGAGATGGTAGGCGTGCTTGGGTGTATATTGCGACCAGGATTCTTTAATCGGCTCATGGGGAATCGTGTGTGTGTGTTTGTAAAACAGCGACAGAAATTCAGAATGTGCAAATTGGGTGGGGCGATGTGTGCAGGCAAATGGCGATTCCAATCTATATGATCTTTCCGCGCTTGTTCACATGCCCAACAATGCTGACCCCTGGTGCGTTCCAACATTGCATAGCGATACAACGAGTACTACTACTGTAGTACGTGCTAACTTCTACTGTGCGTTTGTTTGTTCATGCTAGCCTTCAAGGTCGAGTTCGAGACAAATATTGTTGTGCTCTTTGAGAACGGCAACATGATCACAGAGAATTTCCCCATCATGTTATATAGGTAGGCAATTTAAACATCTTCGACCCAAAAATGCAGGTCGCACAGGTACATGTACATGTAGTTGTACGTTACGGCAAGCTACGAAAATGAATCGCCATCGACAATTTTTTTCAGTCTACGGTAGTGCTGCATACACCAATTGTTAGGGTATTGTAGGCACATCAGTCTAGCTGACGCACTGGTGGTATGTGGCAACGTTGGCATTTATTTTGCCACGCGTATTTTCCAAGTGTGAACAGTAAACACTTCTCACTTCATTGGCTAAGCTCCAGATATGATTCTGAAGCTTTACTTGTTGCGCTTGAAGATCTTGCTAACCAGCAACGTAAACACCTCCGACGGCATGGTCGTCACCTTCTCAATTTCTTCGGAAAGCTTCTTGTACGTCTCATCTTCGTAACGATGGTAAGCAGCAGCAAGGTCCAGATCATTGTAGAGCTTCTTGACGACCTCAATTGCAGAGGGGTCATTGCGGCCGTAGTTTGTCTTGAGCGTCTCGCGCTGCTCGGGCGTTGCACGGTCAAGTGCCTGAACGACCAGCCAGCTGCACTTGTTGTCCTGGATGTCCGTGCCCACCTTGCCAATCACCTTCTCGTCGCCGTAGCAATCAAGAAAGTCGTCCTGAATCTGGAAGTACTCGCCAATCTGCACGCAGATCTTCTTCGCCAAGTCGTGCGAGGCCTCATCCACAACTCCGTTCAGGAACATTGCGCACGCAGCCGAAAGGTAAAACGTGTAGTACGCCGTCTTGTTGATCACAATCTGGCGGTAGCTGTGTATTCATAAAGCACCGTACGTAGCGTCAGAACCGGGAACTCCAACACAGATTGCCAACGTCAAGAAGCTTACCGCTCGACGGTGAAGCGGTCGAGATCCACCTCGCCATCCAGAGGCTGCGACGTCAAGTCCAGTAGCTGGCCAATCTCGGTATGGAAGACAACCTACACCAAGATACATGTTTGCGTGAGCGGATTCGACACCATCTTGACAGGCTTCGATTAAACACATACGTCGTGGAACGTGTCAACCAAGTCCAGGTAGTACGGCTCCGAGCGGAAGTGCTTCTTCAGAATCTGGAACACGAAGGCCTCGAGCAAGAACGCGTCGTTGATGGCGATCATCTTCACGTTCGGCTTACGGTACCAACAAGGCTGGCCGCGACGCGTGATGGACTCGTCCATGATGTCGTCCGCCACCAAGAAGAACGCTTGAAGCTAAGGAACGCAAAAACAAACCGTCAATTTTTCACATTTTGGCAAATCAACAACCACAGCTTTGTCCACTCACCCACTCGATGCACCAGCCCAGAATGCTTGCCTTCTCCTTCAACTCCGGAGTGAGGATCTTGCCAGGTGCCATGGCCTGCGTACTGCACATCCACACACATCAACCATCGACCCCTTCATTAGAATGAATAATGCATTTTCCATCTATTGCACGAAAGCAAACATGCAAACGCACCAGTGCACGACGCTGATGCCGCGGTTGAGTTTTCCGCCGATGCAGTTGTACTCCACGACCTCGTCCACCCAGTCCAGAGCCTCCTGGGGCAGCTGGTGCTTGGCCCGCAGCAGCTCCAGCACTTCCAGCTTGAGCTTCCCGCAGACGGCAATGAATTCTGCATTTTTCATAGGGAAAAGTGCGGTTAGAGCCATTGCGATGCACTTAGGAGGGTAAAATGCAGCGGATACCTCCGCGTTCCTGAGCCATTGTTGGCGATCGACAAATGGACCTCCTCGACGGCACGATTGCTTCGGACCGTACTTTAGTGAATATATAATGTACCACATGTCGCGAAACGACGCGACAGATGTAGCCATGTTGCAAGTGCAAGATGAAGCAGCTAGGAGACTCGGAGAGCAGAAGGCAGCTGGGTCATGGCGGAGTTAGTAGAATGACAGGACTGAATGAGAAGCGCGTGGTGCAAGAGAACCAGCAACGGCCCGTGAGAGCGCAGCCTATGCGAGGCCCCAGTGCAGCGACCCCGGGTACTGCCAATGGACAAGTTGGCTGGAAGGACACGACGGATCCTAGTGGTGGCATCATGACACAAGCAGAGAAGCAGGCAAAAATGAAGGAGGAGGTGTGCACGCAACTTCTTATTGACGGATACGTACAGTCATTCGTGGATCTCTTCTATCTCACGCACCAGAACGACCCGGCTCGAGCGCCTGGAGCCAATTTGGAGACACAGCCAGTGAACGATGCTGTGCCGAAAAGTTCTGACTTCGCCGTGCTAGAACCACCGGAGATGGAGTTCTTGCGCGACCAGTTGGTGGCGGCCGAGCACTCCAAGCGGCGTGGAGAGATCCCTGATGTGATGGCGGCCTATGACAGTCTCGCTACGTACTGCTCCGAAAAGCAGGACACTAAGACGATGATCTTCTTTTACGAGAAGTGTTTGGAGATCGCAAGGCTGGTGAAGGATCAAATAAGCGAAATGCGAGTGTTGAGCCAAATCGGCAGCGGGTATCACATCGCGGGTGATCTGGAACAGGCACGGCAGTATCTCGAGCTATGTGTGGCCATTGCTAAGGTTGTGTATGAGCACGATGACGACGAGGAGCTTCGTGGCGAATCATACTCACAGCTTGGTAAAGTCTACGTTGACCTTGCGTTGCGTCACGAACAGGATAAACAATACTTGAAGGCAATCGAGCTGTACAAACTCCGTTTGGATTGCGCGGCCAAGTCACAGAATGCTGAAGCACAAACCCACGCGCAGTTCAAGATCGGCAGCTGCTACAACGCGCTCAATGAGCCCTCCAGTGCTCTCCCCTTCCTTGAAACTAATGTGCGTCCTGTAAATTGTCATCGATTAGGGTGCCGCCATCCTGCTCATATGATTTTTGTTGCTTGCTTTCTGACAGCTTGCGTCAGCACGACAAAATGGAGACGCAGAGGGCGAAGGCAACGCTTGTGCCGCGTTGGCAACAGCTCATGAGAAGCTCGGGAATCAGCAGCTATCTATCGACTTCCTCAACCAATACGTGACCATAGCAACCCGGGCAGAGAACATCGTCAACCAAGCCGACGCATGCGCACGTCTTGGCCAGATCTATACAGCTTCCCAGAATTTCCAACGTGCGCGCGAGATGCACGAGAAAAACTACGAACTTGTGCAAGCCGTAGCAGCGCGTTCCGGTGATCGATTGGCGCAGAACATCTCTCGGGTCAACGTAGGTGCTGCTCGGGCCAACGACAAACTGGCGACGCTTCTCTCTCTAGTAAAGGACGATTTCCACAGTCTGCTCGCATGGAAGAACACGGGGGCAGTGCCCTCGACCGACTAAGCTCTTCTTCCCTGCCATAGTAAACTCGCCTTCCCTTTATTCCCCGTCTTTTGGTTAGTTGGAGCTCGCAGTGGTAGTCGTCACCGTTTCTTCCTCTGTCGGTGGGTCCACAATACTAACACGGAGCAAGCGGCCGTCGAGTTCCTGGCCGTTCATCTCACTCGCAGCCTCTAGAGCCTCGTCGAACGTCGAGTACACCAGTGACGCCCACAAGTGCTTGGAGGAATGTTCGGGCGTCACGATTTGGGCCTCCTTCAAGGTTCCGTAGTCGGAGAACACCTCCCGCAGCCGCGTCTCGTCCGTCTTCCAATGCAAACCTGCGGCCACCAGGTACCATAGCGTTAGAGGCGATTGCAACACCGATAGAGAAGGTTTAAAGCGGTAATTAGACGACCTACCGATCACCGAGACGTGCGTCGACATCATCCGACAGAAAGGAGCGCCCACCGACAGCGCCTCGCTGCTCTGGCGCAGCGTCCGCAAGGCGCGGAGTCCTACTCGCCGCACGGCCATCATGATGAATTTGTGATCGAAGGCACATAAAATAGTCCTGAATGTGATCGTTCTTATACAGGGATCCGATCTCTCTACAAGGACACATCTTGTAATAGCTCGCCACGCAGCCATCGGCGACGGAAGAAGCTTTCTTGCTGCTGTGCGTGTGGACGCTACAGGCCGCTTTACATCGTGCAACTTCTTGCTTCATCTTCTCCACATCGAACGCTACCTTCTCGTACCCTTTTTCGGTCGGAAATCCTTTCCAGACGCGTTGAAATGGCTCAAGTCGCAGGTGACAAAGTCATGACGGAGGTGTCGGCCGCCGCGACGCCCCCAGGAAGCAGCGGAGGCGACAACCGACCACGTCAACGGACTTCTGCCAGTCGTCAGAGTGTTCTACCAGTGCTGCAGTTCTGGAAAGCCTTTGATCTGGACAGTAAGCGACTGCAGTTGGACTCGCAGGGCAGTACCATGAAGAGTGAGAAGGACGCGAGTGTCCGCTCCCGTAAGAAGCTGGCGGAGACGACCAAGCAATTCCGACGACTGTCCACTGATGCAGACAAAGCTGCGGGCGCGGGGCCGCTGCTTAAAGCGTACCAAGAGGAGATCGACCACCTCACGAGGCGTGCCAAGTTCTCGGAGAACGCCTTCTTCCAGCTGTACAAGGGATTGTATGCGGCCCCCGACCCTGCTCCAGCACTAGCGTTGGTGGCGTCTTCGTCCTTCGGAACGGAAGATTTGACTGAGGAGAACAAGAAGCTGAAGAGGGAGCTGAAGGAGTACGAGGCAGAGTTCGCTTCGCTGAAGAACCAGGATATTACCATTCGTAATTTAGAGGAGCAGGTTGCTGCGGCTGCGAGAGGACAGGAAGACGCAGTGCACCGCCAAGTGGAGCAGCGCACGAGAGAACTGGAAAATCAATTGGAAAATGCACGACTGGAATGGGCGCAGCAGCGTCGTGACTACGAGCGACAGCTGGAAGCCTCTCGTGCTGAGGTTCGCGAGGCCTTCGCACGGATGGATGCAATGCAGTCGGATCTTTTCGCGCACAAGCAGCGCTCGGGTCTTGCGCGGAATGCGCTTGATGCGGAGATGGAGGCCATTTCACAGGAATCGCTTCTATCCCAGACGCTGCAGCTGGAGAACGCTCTGCTCAAGAAGCAGCTCGACGAGTTGCTTAGCGCTTCAACATCGTCGGAGATATTTGATGCTCGCGCGTCAGCGCTGCCCACCGCTGACTCAGACGCAGGCGAAACTTTGCAGTCGGCGAGAGAGATGCAGGCTGAGCAGGATGCTGTCGTTGCGGCATTGCGTCAAGAAGTGTTGCGTTTGAATGAATCTCAAGTGGCTACGAGTGCAGCAGCGGGTGATGAAGCAGCACGGCTGAAAAGTGTGCTGGACAACGCCTTGGAAGCCAAGAAAGATTTGGAGGCTCAGTTAGCAGCTCGCCCGACTATCGAGAAGTTCCACGAGGTGACGCGCAAATTGCGTGTTTTGCAGCAACTGGAGTACAATATTATTGATGAAGATGAAGTAAAGATCGAGCGTGCTCCTGCGGACGCGGAGGTAAACGAGGCAGCGGGAGGTCTGGAAGCGGCAACAGTAGAGGTGGAAAAGATTCTGGTATCCCGGGTGCGTCGTCTTGAGCACTCGCTTCAGGAGTGCGAGCGCACACTTCACACGCGGACGTCATCGCTCCAAAAGGTTCAAGGCGAACTGCACGAGCGGGATGCGAAAATTCGAGAGCAAGCGACGCTTATTCGTAACTTAGAAGAGAGTGTTGCTGCACTTGAGAAAGCTCGACGCAACCGCAGCTCGGGTGTTATTGTCGGGGACATTGGCTCGGAGATACTTATGGATGCTATGGAGGACCAATTTACCGGGACTTCCGGCTCATCGCGCAGTAGCGGAACAATGGCAAGTACAGCCGACGCTGCGTCGTCCAACTCGACTACCTCGTCTGATAGCAAAATGCTGGAGATTGTTCGCGGCCAGCGCGATCGCTTCCGTGAGCGCATGAAAGAGCTCCAGAGCGAGAAGAACCGCGTGGAAGAGCTCGCGCAGTCGTACAAGAGTACGGTGGCGCGTCTCGAGACAGACAACATGCAGCTGTACCACAAGATCCGCTATCTGCAGAGCTACGGAGGCGACAGCAAGTCTGCGGGCTCTCGCGTGAAGCCCAGTTTTTCTGCTCTAGAAGACGGGAGTGGAGGTGCGACCGATGTCGAGGCGCGGTACCGCGGCATGTACGAAGAGAAGATGAACCCGTTCGTCCAGTTCAACAAGATGGAGAACCAGCAGCGCTTTACGAATCTCAACCCCGTGGACAAAATTTTGCTGACAAGCGCCAAGCTATTGCTGGGCCACCGCATCACGCGCAACATGGTGTTCGGGTACATTTTGCTGCTGCATTTCCTCGTGGTGGCTACTCTCTATTCGTTTATGCACGTGTGCGGCGTCTCCAACGACTCGTAAAGCGGCCACGACCATGTATTCACACAACGTAAAAAGCAAATGACATGTAATTGCATTTTTCACTTGAGCTGCAATAATTAGGGGGGGGGCAAATTAGCAAATGGTGCAAAAAACATCACCACTCCGAGGCCGACAAGCATCTGACTGTAGTGGGATCCGAATGAAACACACTCACTAGGGAAGCTGGTGCTTCCTGAGAACTCTTGCTTGTATTCTAGTCTGCAAATTCCAGATTGAGGTCGGCAGGACCCTCGTCGGATACCTACACTGCACTACGTAGCTGCCGCAAAAGTCTGGGGGTCAATCGCCTATATTAAGGACTGACCAATGAGAGCGCACTTCAACTGTTGTGTGTTTTGGAACGATGTGGTTTACATACTTTACGTGTTACACATAATAATGTGTTTACATAAATACTTCAGGGGCGGACACAACCCCAACTGAAGAAGAGCTTGGTGGCGGATGAACAGTCCGGCCGTCAGGAATGCGTTCTTGGTTGTCTCCAGTGTGATGGCTCCAAGGTATCATTCTAGAGCCTACCAACCTCTGAGTCTTATTCAACACCAGCCTCGGCTGGGACCGTCCTCGGTCGCCAGCCCGGTGCGAGGTCAGGTCGTGAAGACCGTCGCCCCACTACACTGACAAAATACCACCCCATTCAGATACGAATTGTGTGACCATTTTTTTTCTTCGTATTTTCCTTTGTTGACGCTACCTAGCTACTCTAGCTGGGCTTGGTGGCGGCAGCCGCTGCACGCTGATGGAAGATGGCCTGTGCTACGCCAGTGTGACGGGTCACACGGTATCTTGCGCTAGAGGAAAAAAAGCTTGACTTCCGAGAGTATACAAACTCTCTGTGAACGGCAGTTCACGGGTCCTCGACCAAAGGGGACGATTTAAGACCGAGTGTATTTATAGGTGTTTCTAAATCCAACTACATACAAAATATAAGTCACCTATAGAGTTTCCTAGATGTTATCCTATTGGTTGGTTTTGAGGGCATGTACCCATAATGTGGATGACGTGGCTGTGGTGTGTCCACACCA
The DNA here is from genome assembly GCA_032158285.1 of Phytophthora sansomeana. NCBI lineage: Eukaryota > Oomycota > Peronosporomycetes > Peronosporales > Peronosporaceae > Phytophthora > Phytophthora sansomeana. The sequence continues at coordinate 13,734 of JAPDHH010000006.1, read as the reverse complement.
CAGGACCTCCACTTAGTGACAGGGCACTCTTCGTGGGGCCCCGTTACATCCTCCCCCACTTAGGTTCGGTTTACCGACCAATCAGGACGAGTGAAAGCGAGTCACACTCTTTCACTCTTCGTCGATTGATATCGACTTGCCGCGGCGGCTCATTCTCGTTAGAGCCCGTGAGCGACACAGAGCTCTTCTTCTTGGTCTCCACGTCGACCTCTGCGAGCATGCCCCGCTCTGGAGCATCTGGCGGCGCGAAAGCGCGCGCTAAGTCTGCTGCTATATTTTGGATTTGAGATCAGATTTGAGGCCACACAATGGAGACAACCTTAGTGCATGCAAATGTAGGAGGGCTACAAGAATAACATGTATTATGCCTTTCTTCGATTTTTGCCAATCAATTCGGACTTTGGATCGTCAGCAAGGATGGGACAAATCGTTTGCTGCGGCATCAATAATTCGGACGTCCAATTTATGGGTCAGGGTATTGGCCTTTACCCGTAAACACAACAAGTCACATCTCAGTGTGAACCGTACGATATTCCTGAGGGAACGCCTGGGCGTCGAGATCTTGCGCGATAACTACTGAGTGTTTGACTGTTCTGTTTGGCGCGTTAGCAAGCAAGGACGCACGACTAGCTCGTCCACAAGCGGGGCAAGGCGGCAGACTGTATCTGGCGACGGCGTGAGTGTACGTGTGGAGGCCGTTATGCTGCTATTTTTGTGTATAGATGACTATGTGTTTTGGCCTATAGCGCGCTAACTACTGGGTGTTTGACTGTTCTATTTGATTGATGTAGAGACAGTGAATGGAGATGCGATGCAAACAGAGATCCCACCTCAACTTCACTGCCGTCTGAGCATTAAATCAGGCGAGCCGTTGACCCCATGCCGTGATCGACTACCAGGGCACGACTTCGCTTTCATGGTGGCGGATAGCTGGTTGGACACATCAAACGGATCTTTGAAAGTGTAAACGGGTCGACATGGAGTGAACCTGGAGCTGTAAACGCAAAACCGACCAACAATGCGCCTCAAAAGAAGTACGTCCAGCTCTCCGACAATTCAGAAGAATTCAAAAGCCAGTTGGAAGTGATTTGGCACAAGGCTCGGCTACGCAAGCACGGCCACGTTGCTTTTGTGCTGCCGCTTTTTGTTTACGTTCCGCGGGCACGTGCGCAACACCTAACAATACTCCGACGTGCCACCGACGCTCGTATTCAAGAGCAGCTACCTCGAGTTGCCGAGTACATGCGTGAACACTAAATTGAGGGTGGAACGGCTACAACACGCTACGCAGCCGTCAGTCAAGCTCGGTTGCCGGAAGGTACACCCACGTCTGTACCGGATATCGCTACGTTCTGGCAGTTGCAATTCATTGACCGCCAAGCCGCACAGATGGACATCTCGCAACACCTATAACGCTGGCTGTAACGGGGCCCCACAAAGAGTGCCCTGTCACTAAATGGAGGTCCTGTGGTGTGGACACACCACAGCCACGTCATCCACATCATGGGTACATGCCCTCAAAACCAACCAATAGGATAACATCTAGGAAACTCTATAGGTGACTTATATTTTGTATGTAGTTGGATTTAGAAACACCTATAAATACACTCAGTCTTAAATCTACCCTCTTATTGGTAAATCGTCCCCTTTGGCCAGGGTCCCGTGAACTGCCGTTCACAGAGAGTTTGTATACTCTTGGAAGTCAAGCTTCCTCTAGCGCAAGGTGCCGTGTGACCCGTCACACTTGGTAGCACTTGTAGTCAATCCACGCCTACGCGGGTAGACTACCTGAACCTCTAGCGTTCTGGTCAACATGGACCGGAATGAGTTTCCTCATTTGAACGACTCGCAGTTCGAGTCCGTTCGGAAGATGGCAGGCATCTTCGGTATGGAAGTTCTACAGAGCTTGGTGGCGTCAACACCGGCCGAGCAGGTCGAACGCGTGAACGCGTTTGACATGTATGAGCGAGGACTCATTGAACATGTCCGGGGAACCTTTCAGGCTCCCGCGGTCGAGTCCAAGCCGACCCAACCTAAGCCGTTGCGGCTGAAGGTGAACCCGTATGAGGGGAAGGAAGGTGAGAACCTTCACTTCTGGGTTCGAGAGGTAGAGCTCGCCATGGACGCAGCTCTACTCGAGCGAACGGCTCAGAGTGGCTTTCGCACTCTCCAACCTTAGCGGTCATGCTAAGAGTTGGGCGTACACGCGCGAGGCGACTACGCCGGGACGCTTTGCATCCTGGGCTCAGCTGTGTGAACAGCTTCGAGCCGCGTTCCTCCCGGCGAACTATGAGTATCGCCAGCGCTCACGCTTTCTCTCGTGTAAACAAGGGAAGCGTGAGCTGCATGAGTACATCCAGGAGATGCGTGAGCTTACCGCATCTCTAGTGGGAAACCCACTCCATGAACACATCAAGGTGACGGTGTTCATGGACGGCCTCCGGGTGGGGCCCGCTCGCACGCAGCTGTTCCGGGTGGAACGTGGCACCCTTGAGGAGGCGATTCAGATCGCGCTCCAGGAAGAGTACATCCATCGCCAGGCTCGTACGCCGGCCTCAGCATGGCCAGGGATCTCCGCACCGGGTACGAACCGGGCGAGTCCTAGCGGACCAGTTCCAATGGAACTCGAGTCCGCGGAGCAGCAGGACATCCGCTGCTACGGCTGTGGCCGGCTGGGTCACATGAAACGTGCCTGCCCCGCCGGAGGACAACCCAGGCGGTTGCCTCCTAGGCCTCTAGCGCTCAAGGATCGCTGGCAAAAGCCGCGACCCCGAGGCCAGGGGAACGCAGGCAACCAGTAGGGGCTGGGCGCCCTACTGGGGAAGATCTAAGTCTTCATGAGCGGTGCGCGGGTGGCGCGCACCATGCCCTGAGAGTCTGTGCACTCTCGAATCGGCAAAGGGCAGCGGAGGGCTGCTTGTAGTACACGCAGGTGTACGAGGATACGGATTTCCGTTCCGTGTCCGGATTGACTCTGGGGCGTCAAAGAACTTTGCACGCCGCCAGACAGTTGGTCGCAACGGCAACAAGTTGGCCGATGCTCTGAGAGAGAGCAAAGGCAACGGGACAATGTCAGTCAGACTGGCCGACGGGAAGGTGATAACCATCCCTGAGATCCACATGGATCTTGCTGTGAAGTTCGAGGACTTCGACAGCTCGGAACAGTTCACTGTTCTTGAGATGGAGTCGTACGACTTGATCCTGGGCATGCCCTGGCTCGAGAAGCACGAGCCCTGGATAGACTGGCGCGGCAAAGCGATTGGCGCTAGCCGACCTGCTGTGTCCGCCAGAGCATTGGTAAGTCATTTCCCACCTCTGTCAGGACCTGGGCCACCCGGAAGGGGCGCCGGGATGCCGAAGCATCCAGGGAGTACTTGGGAGTCGTCGATGTCTTGGACGACTCCATGAAAATGGCTGCGGCAGGAGCTGCACCGGACCGAGCGCGGCAGTCCATTGCGGACAGCCCTCGGTCGCCACCGGAGCCAAGACCGGTGGCCGAAGCTTCGGCGGTGTCGACGCTGACGAGCGTCGACCGAGTGAGTAACATAGTTCCACACACGGTCGCCTAGACCTTAACTGAAGAGGAAGACGCGGAAGGCGCTTCCTGTGTGGATAACACAGTTCCACACGCGGTCGCCCAGACCTTAACTGAAGAGGAAGGCGCGAAAGGCGCTTCCTGTGTGGGTAACACAGTTCCACACGCGGTCGCCCAGACCTTAACTGAAGGGGAAGACGCGGAAGGCGCTTCCTGTGTGGGTAATAAAGTTCCACACGGAGTTGTGAATGCTCCCGATGTCCCTAGTGAGACATCACATGACGTGGGTAACGAAGTGCCACGTCACGGTCGCCGTCGACGACACCGCCACCGCCGCAAGTCGAGTCTGAACGCTGTTCAGACTGAAGTCGCTCTTAGCGACTCGGAGCCCAGCGCCCGGGCTCCTCAGACGCGGCCGGTCGAAGAGTGTTATCACATCTTCGACAGTGTGACCGGTATGCCAGTCAAGGCAACAGGCATCCACTTGGAGCCACTGCCGGAGGTGTCAGAGTTGCTGAACCTCGAAGAGATGGCGGCAGAAGACTTTCTGGCCGATCTCAAGGCTGGCAAGATCGCAGAGCTGGTTCTCCTTAAGCCGGAAACCACTCCGGAAGAGATGAACTCCTCCTCTGTCCTGGACGAGGACGACTTCGAAGAGATGAGGAAGCGACGCGAAGCGCGCTTGGGTTCTGAGATTCTCAAGAACCCTAAGGATCCGATGTATCCTTTGGTGAAGGAGTACGAGGACGTGGTGTCGAAGGACCCACCGTCACAACTCCCACCAGATCGAGGAGTTCGGCACGAGATCAATCTCGTGCCTGGCACAAAGTACTGTGTCACGAGGCAATGGCCTCTACCGCGCGAACAGTGCGAGGTCATTGATGCCTTCTTCGCCGCGAAGGCGAAGACAGGCATGGTGCGGGAGTCGAAGTCCCCGCACTCGACGCCAACCTTCTGCGTTCGGGAGCCGAACGGGAAGTGGCGTCTGGTTCACGCTTACAACAAGCTGAACAGCGCTACGGTGTCGGTCCAGACACTAATCCCACGAAAGGATGTGTTGTTGAACAACATGGCCGGCTGCGAGCTGTACAGCGCTCTGGATCTGGTGGACGGATACTACCAGATCCTGATGCGTGAGAGCGATATCCCGCTCACCGCAGTGAGCCCTCCAAGCGGTATGCTTTGGGAGTGGCTCGTCATGCCACAGGGTCTGTCCAATGCCCCAGCGACGTTCAATCGCTTGGTCACGCAGTTGTTCAGACCGCTCCGTGCGTTTGCACAGACGTACTTCGACGATATATTCGTCCATAGCCGTGCCGAGGATGGCAAGACGGCTATGGAGGTGAACATCGAGCACCTCCGTCGAGTGCTGGAGGTCATGAGAGCCAACAAGCTCTATGCCAACATCGACAAGTGCGTCTTCGCGTCACCAGAGATCAAGGTTCTCGGTTGCTTCGTCAGCAACGACGGTGTTCGGGCCGACCCAGAGAAGGTCAAAGCCATCGCGGCTTGGCCCACGACCAGATCCCAAATAATGTCAGGATCTGGCAGAAACAAGTCGCTGTCCGCCTCGCGAACCGGATATAACCGCACGCGGCTGTGGTCCTCACACGTGGTAGCACTTGTTGGTCGGCGAGTGTGCCGACCGACGATCCGAGGAAGGACCCCAAGAAGAAGAATACGACGACGGACCGTTCCTGTGAGTCCCGAAGGTAGAAGTGCCTAAGCGCCCACCGAGACGAAGACAGAAAATGCCTGCGAGCCCTGTCGGAAGAAGTGCCTCAGAGCCCGCCAAGAAGAAGAAAATGGATGGTATGGCGCCGCAAGATGTGCTGGCTACGGTTGTAAGACTGCTCACGGAGCAGCAGGCCATGATGAAGAAGTTGACAGAGAAGCCGGAAAGTGAGAAACGAGTCGTGGGTATCACCATGCCACATTACGCGGGGCAGCTGAACGAGTCGCTGGAGCTGTTTCTCGATCAAGCGCGACTCTTCTTGAAGCGAAGGGTATCGACTATGAAAACCCCATTAACCAGAAACGCGTGCTCGCAATGATGGTGCCCAATTTACGAGGACAAGCGACTGCTTGGTTTACAACGCAGCAGAAATCGATTGGAAATATTACAGAGCTAGTCACGGCTCTGAGGAAGGACTTCATCCCTGCTGACCTGCAGGAACGACTAAGAGACAGCTATATGCTTTGAAACAGCGTGAATGCGTGGACCTGGCCGACTACATCACGAAGAACCGGCAACTGATAAGTCAGGTCACTCAGATGAGCGAGTTGGATCAGATAACGCTGTTTGTCCGCGGCTTAGTGGCCAGAACACGAGAAAAAGTACAGTAGCGTCGGTGCAGCTCAGTGTCGGAAGCAGTCTTCGTCGCGATGGAATATGAGCGGATTCATGCTACATTCCCGGCTCTCCACGGTCGCCCGCGTCCTCACGAGAGAAGAACTCCGCGTGAGCGCCGCTATCATGATAGACCCGAACCCATGGAAATTGGCAACACTCGATTTCTATATCGTTCAGAGTGTATGCGGCACAATCTCTGTTTTCGCTGCAAGAGACCGGGCTTCTGCGGGGGGGATGCGGGACTGCAGAAGCAGCAGCTCGAGAGGACCGCCGGAGAAGGCTACACGGCGTTACAATGGCCCTTGTAACTACCCTACTGCCGGACAGCGTGAAAATATGACGAGGATTCACCAGAGTAACTTCCATGAGCAACCTCCGGGTGCACCGTCGGTGAAGCCGGCCGACCCGACTGCGGGCGATGATACAGAAGTTTTCTTTGACCACTTGACAGTCAATGCTGCCTCCGTACGCTCGGCCTCTGAGAACAGCACTTTGGTGCGAAAAGAAGGACCATTTCACTCTTTGGCACGCTGGTGGCCATTTTACTGGACAGTGGAGCTGATCATAACGTAATTCGTCCGGGGCTTGCAGAATGCGTAGTCCGACGGAAGCATGTACTAATTGAGCTCTTTGATGGTCACACCACGGAGGACGAGGTGAATGAGGTGGAGTCGACTATTTGCATGGGGCGGTACGGCTTCTACGATCTTCGTTTCACAGTGTACAACCTGCTGACGAGCCACGATGTGATTCTAGGTGCGCCTTGGTTTGCACGCTATAACCCGGACATCGATTGGGTAACCCACGACGTGTATGTCGCTTCATCGGACGTGGACTACGACCAGCTCGATGATTTTATTGACGACATCGCGTGTGAAGAGCTCGGTGTCTCCCGAGACGAGTTAGAAGGAGTCTTTGCTCGAACAGATGTGGCAACGTTGTCGAGTGCAAAGGTGGAAGAGCATCCGCCTGTTACTTCCCCTGAAATTACGAAAGTGCTCGAAGCATTTGAAGATTGCACTCCTGCAGTGTTACCAAACGAATTGCCGCCTCATCGGGAAGTGGAATTTGAGCTGATCATGAAGCCCGACGCAGTGCCAAGCGCACGGACTCCATTCCGACTCTCGAAAACAGGACAGGAAGCTTTGGATGGGTTTGTGCAAGAGATGTTGGCGCGTAACTGGATTGAAATCTCCGATTCTCCGTGAGTATCATCCATTTTCGCACTACCAAAGAAATATCCTACCAGTGGCAAACAACCTAGTCGTTCTGAGTGGATCAAGTCGGGAGACGCTCAACATCCTATACGCTGGGTCGTCGACTACAGATATGTCAACTCCCAGACAGAGATTCCCAAAATTCCGCTGCCAAAGATCGAGGAGATTTTTGATCGAATGAGTGGCTGCACCATATTCTCCACTTTGGACCTCGCCGAAGGTTGCCATCAGATGCTGGTAGTGCCCAACAGTAAGAAGTTCACAGCTTTTCGGACAGATCAAGAGGTGTATCAATGGCGAGTAGCTCCGATGGGGTTGAGCGGCATGCCAGGAGTGTGGTCGCAGTTGATGAGGGTTCTCTTCGGAAAGTTTGCTTTTCTGGTGGTCTATCTTGACGATCTGTGCGTATTTTCGCGGAGTGTGGAGGAGCATTGTGTTCATCTGCAAGCTGTGTTTGAGGTGCTGCGTCGTGAGAGATTGTATGTTCGACTGGAGAAGAGCGCGTTTGGCAGATCTTCGGATAATTTTCTTGGCCACACCGTTGCTGCGGATGGACTGCACGTGGACCGATCAAAGACGATTGACATTGAGAAGTGGTCGGCGCCAACGTTGGTCAAGGATTTACAGAAGTTCTTAGGAGTGGCGGGTTATTATCGCAAGTTTATTTGTGACTTCGCAGAGCTTGTCTTGCCACTGAGTAACTTGGTACGGAAGGAAGTCGCATGGCAATGACATGCGGAGCAGGAGCGAGCCTTTTTGCAGCCAAGACGGTTTTGCAACAAGCTCCAGTATTGCGTCTACTTGACTTCGAGTTACGGTTCATCTTGACGTCTGACGCCTCGGATCCCTGCTGTGGTGGAGTTCTTTCTCAGGTCTTCGACGGAGACGACCATCCATTGGCGTTCTTCTAGAAAAAACTGTCGGAGACGGAGCAGAAATGGCATGCACACGAAAAGGAACTCTATGCAATTAAGTTTAGTCTCGCCAAGTGGAGGCATTACCTATACGGTGTCGAGTTTGACATCTATACCGACAACATTGCTTGCAAGTGGTTTCTCCATCACCCTAACGTGTCTCCGAAGGTGGCGCGGTGGATAGATTTTTTGGGCAGTACAATTTTGTACTTCATCACATCAAAGGCAGGTCTAATGTGGTCGCAGATGCACTCTCCAGGCCACCGGATCGCTCAGAACCTGAGTCGGATCCCGACGACAGGGCAGACCGGATGGCAATTGCGGCGTTGTCCACTTCGTCCGTCGCGTTTCATTCATGTGATAACAACTGCCTACGCCGGAGTGTTTCGTCTCGGCGGCATCGCCGTGTAGTGTCTGTTTTTCAGAGTATGACAGCTCGCGATTTGGATCTGCTGTTGGACTCTCCTGTACCCGCGTCTACTCAGCCTCACGTGGTAGGTGTGCCGCAGCGTCGACTATCGCGTCAAATCAACGCAATGCAACTCACTGTATCGAGTGTTGTGTTGGATGATAGCGTGCAGGAGCAGTTTGTTCGTGGATATAAAGCCGATCCGCTTTATTGATCTTTGGTCCAGTCCCTGCGCCAACGATCTGCAACTTTAGCGGTGGGAGAAGTGGTGCGTCACAAGGAATTGCTGTATCTAAAGGACACAGGCTCTTTACTTCGCCTGTGCGTTCCAGATGACCCACGTCCTACGGACACATTTGATTAGTGAATTTCACGACAATGCAACAAGCGCACATCCGGGATCACGACGGACGCACTATGATGCAATTATGAACTGCGTGTGTAGACTGTAGAAACGCGCTCTGTATATGCCAACACACAGCACGGCAACCGCAGCGGATACGGCGAGACTGTTCTTCGACTCAGTTGTTCGTCATCACGGGGCGCCAAAAGAGATCGTCAGTGACCGCGACAACAGAGTTTTCATCACACTTTTGGAATGAATTGATGAAACTCATGGGTACCAAGCTGGGAATGACGACGGCGTACCGGGCACAAGCAGACGGCCAAGTGGAGCGTCAAAACAGGGTCTTAGAAGATGCCCTGCGGTGCATGACGTCGTATCATGGTAGCGATTGGGTCGACCATTTAGGAACTATCGAGTATAGGCATGCTACAATGGTGAATGCCTCGACAAAGTTGTCGCCTTTCGAGGTCGACACTGGCCGAACACCTCGTATTCTCGAGCATGTCAACCCAGAGATTCACAGTCGCAAGGACGTTGCGCGGAGTTTCGTGAAGAAGCGACAAGAGATCGTGAAGCAGGCGAGGATCAATCTACGGGAAGCGCAGCAGCGTCAAAAAGAATATTTCGACAGGAAGCGGAGCTCCGTCACGTTCAAGACTGGAGATTTGGTATTACTCTCCACGAAGAACTTGCCGTTGAGTCATGCTGACCGCGGAACAGAGTTGGATGAAGCGAAGTTGGCCCCGCGGTACATTGGACCGTACACGATTACGCGCATGATTAATGATAACGTGGCAAGGCTCGAGTTACCGCGCAATATGGCCACGTTGCACAACTCCTTCAACATCAATTTGCTGAAGCACTTCAAAGAGTCAGATGAGCAGTTCGCCAATCGACCAGTCTCGACAGCAACTCCAGTGTTTGTACCGGAAGAAGACTAGCCCATGTACGTGATTGAGCGACTGGTCAAACGCCGCATGATCAACCGCAAGCCCGAATTCCTGGTGAAATGGGTGGGGTTGCTAGAGCACGACAACACCTGGGAACGTGAACGTGATATCAATCACGTTAGTCACTGGAAGCAACTTCTACTTCAACTTCGAGCCGACCAGCGCAAGATCAAGGAGGGGAGAATGTCAGGATCTGGCAGAAACAAGTCGCTGTCCGCCTCGCGAACCGGATATAACCGCACGGGTACTTCGTAGAAGCTTGCAGCACCGATAAGAGGCACGGACTACTCAGTTGTTAGCGCTGCACAGCTGGAAGTACATCCCAGCTGTGATCGAGTACAAGATGGCCGATCCGTTGGCTCTCGTGGCCCACAGGGACGGACGCGTAGTTACTACTCGTAGCAAGGCAGACTAACAGATTCATTCATTCTACATTTTACTCTCTTCAGCACAAGCGCCTTCTCCTCCTCGCCCCCTTCCGTCGTGCCTTCGGCTGTGGCCCTCACAAATAACCAGCCACAAATTTGACCGCTCCCACTGAGCAGCCCCAAACCAACCTTTTTTCATTGCGACTGCTGGTGAGGTCTTCATTGTGAATAATGGCGTCTGGTTCCAACAAGCGCGCCCCCCTCGACGCCAAAGAGGAGGAGGAAGAGGAGATAGCTCCTAGCAGCGATGGCGACGAGGTACGACAGATTGGTTTAAACTGCTCACGTGTTTGTGGTACTCACTGTGCCCCCAGGCTTTCTTTCTTCTGCTTTTGGCAGCGCAGAAAACACCAGTGAAGAGGAAGAGAGGCGGCTCTTCTCCGGGTAAAGCCCCAAACCTTCAGCGCGATTTCGAAGACACCCACAATAGGATGTGGAAAAACTACTTCGGAGAGAAACCAGTCTTTGCCGACAAACACTTTCGTCGGCGCTATCGCATGAGCTTAGCACTTTTTACACGAATCATGGGAGCTGTAGTGAAGAGAGATCCTGATTTTAAGCAACGCTTTGATGCATTCGGAAACAAGGGCATATCGACTCTTATAAGGTGCTGTGCTGCCATGAGAATGCTAGGATATGGTTGCAGCGCCGACTCGTTGGATGATGTCCTGGGAGTTGCTGAGAGCACTGTGCTCGCCTATACCAAAAAGTTTTGTCAAGCCGTGATTGATGAGTTTGGGGAAGAGTATTTGAGAACACCCACGGAGCGTGATATTGCGCGGCAGCTTGATCTATCAGGTCGCCGAGGGTTTCCAGGCTGCATCGGCTCACTGGACTGCATGCAATGGATGTGGGAGATGTGTCCATACGTTCTAAAAGGGTAGTTCTCGGGAAAGGAAGGCAAGCCTTCCATCGTGCTCGAGGTCGTAGCTGATTTTCGATTGTGGATTTAGCACTTTTATTTTCGCTCTGTAAGTATTTGTGTATAACTACTTTAACTTGGAGGAGTAACTAAATTCCTGTTATCATTGTTGGTACAGACATTAACATTGTGGATTCGTCTCCTCTCGTTAATCGACATGTCCTCCAAAGTGATGTGTATGACGCATTCGCATACACTCGCGCTGGAAAGGAGTTTCAGCAGCTCTATTATCTTGTCGATGGTATATATCCAACTTACTCGTGCTTCATACCCACTGTCTTAAAGCCTGCATCTTCGACGTAAAACTATTTTGCGAAGCAGCAAGAGGATGCTCGGAAAGACGTTCAACGAACGTTTGGTGTGTTGCAGAAGCGCTTTCGTGTATTGAAGATGCCTAGCCAGATCTGGTACGCAAAGACTTGCTTGTGGTTTCCAGGTGTGTGTTATCTTGCACAACATGATCATCGACGATGAATGGGAGGTCGGTGACCTGGAGGAGCTGCCACAAGTAACCACTCACATTGAATCGGACGACAAGAGTCAGGAATCATTTTCGTTTTCGCAGTGAGGTACATCGAGGTCACTTAGTTCTATCTAACGACTTTCCATGTCCATACCAACAAGCGCCTCTTTTTATCGTCTGTTGTCTTGGTTGGCTGAGCTGTACAACCTAATGACTCCAGGTTCCTACACCGTGGGGGCGTCGGTCTCCGAGGAGTCCTCATTTAATTGAATCACAAACCAGCGTTCAATGTCACTGCGGACGTAACTTGGCACAGCCCAAAGCTTATCTGATGGTGACCCTGGCGCCGGTACCCGTTGTACACTCTTCCGAGAGTCCATAGCGATATTTGCGAGCGCGTCCGCGGTGCGGTTGTATTCGCCCAGATGGTGTGTCCAAGTGAGCACTCCAATCTGGTCAGCCAGCCTCCTGCACTGCCAATAAACCCTCTTGATGTGCGCTGCCTTCGGCGGCGTCCTGGTGGAGTGTTGGCGAATGGTCATCTCGCTATCTCCGACGGCATGCAGCGGAGCGCACTTGTGACGATAGCAGGCTCTCAGTTCAGATAGCTGCCCCATGTTTTCAGCCTAAATTGTTGGTGGTGTGTTTGGAGGCAAATGACATGCTAATCATCCAGCAAATATCCACTTGTAGCTCCCACCCAAGCGCCACCGCGCCGCTTCCACCAGGTCCAGGGTTGCCTCTGGATTCTCCATCAAACGTCAGCACGTATCGAGATCCTGTGTCCTGACTCAGCCGTGGCTGGTACACTATTTATCTGTTACCAGGATCGTTCGTAATATCTTTGAGGCACGTGCCATCGCTTCCGGGTTGCCGCTCCTCCGTAGACCGTGTCGTATCCATACTTTAGTCTCATTGCCATCCGGGCACCATGGTGTGCTTCAGAAACATCGTTGTCAGGGTCGAAGCGGGGATACACGCCATCGCCACACTGAGTGGAAATATAGTGCCGCGCCTAGTCGTCAGCAGCTTTCAGCTACTCTGGTCACGTAGTCGCTGAGTATATCTTGGTCCCTCTGAGGAAGGTTTCCATGGATGCTGACCATCGTCTCCCATGCCTGAGCCGGTACTTTGGGGAGCGTTAGCCCAAAAATCACAGTTTGAAGTCCTGATACCTGCACTCCAGCGGTGACCCATTTGTTTGTGAAGATACGTCGCAGTGTTCTGGCAGCAGGGCAGTCCCAGAAGATGTGATGAGCGTCCACACCGCGCAGCTGGATGCAGCTGTGGTGAGGGCAGCCCAGTTTACCTTGTGTCCGATCGTACATTGTGAAGGCCAGGTGTTTCAAACGCAGTATGATCTGTTCGCCCCAAGCTTCGAGACCGGTAATGCGTCTTAACCGCCTCCGTTCGAGTTGTGCGAGTCCTTTCGCCGCGGTAGCGCTCTGCTGCCGCCATTGCCGTCGCCATGTTGCGTTCTGAGCAGCCGCCCTGCGGATCGAGGCTGCTGCAATTTGAACCTTGTAGTGCTTGCGGGCGACCGGCCAACGTCGCTTACCAACCCACAAACTTACCAGTCGGCAGAGGGTCGGGTGAGGATGTACCGCGTGGACTCGTACTTCTGGATGCAGTGCATGCTGGAGTTAAACTGCGAGAGTGTTGTGGCTCTCTACTCGGAGGATCACTGGCGTGCTGCTATTGTCTGTCGAAATGCGGGCCTCTCGCATCGAACCCAGTGAAACTTCCAAAATGACAGGGTGCTGCTTTGGAGTCGTCAGTAGTCGCACTTCTCGGCTCTCCCCAAGCAGAGCTCCGTTTTCCCCAAAGCTGCTTTTTTACGACTGATATGAAAAAAGCGTTTTTTTCGGTGTAACCAAAACGTAACCCATATGTAACCATTACTGTAGCCTACAGTAACTTCAGTCCTGCTCCTTCGGGTGCCGAAGCACTGCCTGTACCCAGCCCGCACATGAACTCACCTAATGACGCGCGTGGTGGGCAGAACCACGATCGCCACATGTACTCGTCAATGTAGCCGTCTAGATAGTCCTGCTCATGCCGCGCACGGCCTTTATGTGCCGCTTAATGTACATCTCCCATAGCCCCTCGATGGTGTTGGTGTGAGTGCCCATCGCTGGGTCAACGAAGTTAAGAGTATGGTTCACCCAACTGTGCTCATAATGCATACCCGCCAACT
>JAPDHH010000005.1:0-87531 GCA_032158285.1 Phytophthora sansomeana | reverse complement strand
TTGTACTTCGTTCAGTTACGTATTGCTAAAAATGCGAGTAGTCATCCTTCAGCACTAACATAGTCACTTGTGTCATGGTATTTTCCGATGTACAGGTAGTCCATATGAAGCGCTTCATTGCGCTCTGAAAGATCGAACAACTCGCCCATACGGTCGAGTCGATGTTTCCACCCTTCACATGACAACAGAGTAAACAGCTTGCACAAAAAGCGCGTGCTTTAACGTGGACTTTGCTGATATCCACGTATCCTTCAAGTTCTTGTGTCATGGCGGCTTCACTTTCACGATGACCTTGGCTTCCGCAGTGGGCTACCACCATCAGGCGTTGTAAGAGTTCATCGGCTTTGTCAGAGTCAGAGTTAGCAAACGGAATCCACACATACACCTTGATCATTCAAATTGCATGATGTTGGCGCCACTTTTCCGCGTTGGGCTGCTTCAATGTCCTCCAAGGTTGTCCATTCCATCGTCGTCAGCGGTCGCAGTCTCGACGGTTGGTCAGTTTCCCAGCGCTTCATTGCGCTCGTGCGAGCCGCTGTAGGCACCTGTCAGCCCACCTGGAAAACATGTCGGCCCACACATTCTGTTCTCCCGCTATGTGTTCAATTTGTAAACTCATTCAGCTTTAGGCTCCACCGAAGAAGCTTCCCTCTGAGGTGCTTTTTGATTTCAGCTCCAGGTGCAAATATGTAGACCAGGTTGTGGTGGTCCATGAACATCTTGAACCCTTTGTCACGTATCAGCACGTAGTCCAGCTCTGAGCAAGTTCCGAATGATGGGTAGCTCTCTTTTTCGATAACGCTCCAGTTCTTGGAGGCCCCGCGGAACGTCCCACTCATGCAGTGAAGCAGAGTATGCTTCAAGTTGTCCACAGCCGACGACGAGCTCCACTCTTTCGCGGGTGAGTATTACTCCATCCGTCATCGCTTGCGTCGCTGTACATGCAGACATCTTCATCAGGGTCTGTTGAGCAAGCACTGCTGCGTTCTTGGGGCCTTGACATTATCGAAGCTTTCAAGTTCAGTCTGATCCAGTTTGATTGGGATGTTGCTGCTACACGCTTCGTACGCCTAATGCCAGTCAGCTCCTTGTCCAATCCCTGCTGCAGAGGACTACTAATCCAGGCAAAATCGATCAGACGGCTGCGCATCCACCAGCAGCACACAAAAATTGTTGCAAAGCGCCAGCCGTGGTCGGTGGTGGCATATCCACAAGAGCTTGGATTTTTTCGGTCATAAGCTACTCCCTCTTCGGTCAAAACGCGGCCACACCACTTCGCTGATGTGAGTGTAGAACAAGTTTTATCCATGCCAGAAAGAAGTCCATACTTCTCCAGCAACTCGTAAATCATATTGATCACAGTGAGAAACTCATCAATTGTCGAAGCGTAAATGAGCAGGTCGTCAATCCAAACTAGTACGTTCTGGAACAGTAAGTCTTTCTCGCGCATCACCTTCTCGATCGACTGAAGCGGTAAAAATGGAGTGCCGAGTCTACAGAACCTTGTTGTAGTCGAGTCAGGGTTAGAACTTCTCCGTCCGTCTGCCATGTACGACTGGCATTCTTGGCTATCCACAGCGAGACCAAGTTGGAAGAAGCTCTTAATAAAATCTGCAGTCTGTTTGTGCTTCTTGCCTCTGCCGTCTTCGAGGTGCGTTTCATTGTTCGTCATGCCACTTGCCAAATGCAGTGTCAAGGCATTGACAGGGCGAGAATCGATTGTCTGCCTCCACTCGTTGTCTTTTCCTGGTTTCCGCACCGGATGAGCGGGACTGGCCCAGCGACTTTCGGGATTCTTACGCCGCCCAACCAAGCTTGGCCGGTGTGTTATTGGGCTACTGCTCAAACTCTCTTTGAGCAGGCGCGTGCTTCCTTGGTTTGCAGCGATATGGCTCAGCACCTTCCTTCAATCGGATCGTGAACGGAGTAAAGTCGAGCGGGTGGGTCGTCACTGATGTGTAATCGCCAAATATCTCGCTTTGACACGATGTTGCAGATCATCGCCGATCGCCGGAAATCCATTGGCGCCTTCTTCATCGACCATTTCCTGCAGCCGAGACCGAATAGCGTTATAGTCACGCTTAGCGACTGGTAATCACGTTCATCATCGAAGGGTCCACGTCTACAGCAAGACCACGAGTTGCCAGGCCAACTAGCTGCTCGTCCACGTCAATGCCGAGCGCTTTTAGTGTCTGCTTTCCCAACAAAAACTCGTCTTCATCAGTTTCTGTAATAATGCAGGTCAGCCCTTGAGGACATTCCCGCTCTACCAGCCACAGTCTGCATCCCCACGTCCAGTTCAACGGACTCGGTACACGTAATGTAAGCTCCACCAACCAATACTTCCTTTCACAGGCGGGTTCAACTTCTTCAACAAACCCAACTGCTGCAGCTCCTGCACGATGCTGCGTGGGATGACATTGTGAATTGTGCCATTATCCAATGCGTAAGGCATAGTAACCATGTCGTTGAAAATCACCTCACTCTTGCCGGGTGTCTGGATCGTAGTGAGGAGCTTCACACTTGAGAAGTCCTTCTCCCGCCTCTTGTTGTCGAAACGCCTTCATCGCGTCCTTCTTCTGGTTCTCCGTGGCAGAAGGACAGTCTTCAAGTCAGTGATCTCCCGCGCTTGCAATGCAGGCATCCACCTGGTGGGAGCCCTTCACGCTTCTTGCTTGTCAATCTTGTTCCATTCTGCCGGTCATCCTGCCGGCTCTGTGTTTTGTGAAGATCTTGCGGTTTCTCTTGGTTTTTGTATCCCGACCAACACTCTCACGTTTTCCATTCGCTGAGCAAGATCAAATGCTTGTTGATTCTTGATGGCCTCCTGCTTGACTACGTCAAACAGGCGATGCAGGTTCAGCTTCAGAGTCGGGTCATACTCAATAGCACGTTTGATTTGTTTCTTTCAGCGTGGCTGGTCTCAGGTTCTCCACAATAATCTTGCACTTCAACTTCATGTTGTCGCCCAGAGGCTCCTGCCTAGACCATGTATCTCGATCACCTCTTCCATGCCGTCAAAGTAATCAAAATGCGGGCTTTAACATCCTTTTGGGCGAGATCCATCTTCGAATGGCGTACCGCTGACTCCCATCACATCAGGGCATGCCGTCATTCATGACACTACCGATGATCTGATCAATTGCAGCCAGCAAACGCTCCTCAGTCATGTTCTCCACAGGGATCCGCAACTCGAACTCCGAGAACGACTTCAACAGGCGCTTGTTGATGCACTTCAGCACTGGCCTGACTGACGTGACGGACTCACCAGTCTCCGCGCGGCGTTCTCAACCACATCATCATACAGGCTCCTCTCGTGTTTCCACTTGACTAGGTCTTCATGTGCGAAACTTGTAATCAGAGGATGTTCTTGTAGCGTGATACCCTTGGTCCTCACGCTGGGGTTGCCGGTATCACCGACCGTGTTGGCACGGCTTCGCTTCGGCGGGCTTCTTTCCGAACTTGTTGACATGCTGTTTAATCACAGCTAAAGTATACTTTGTAGTGTCTTGAGCATTGACAAACTGAAAGTCGAATGCGGCCTTGCTGTCAGTCGACTTGTGCTTGATGATGTAGATTCAGTTGTGTTTATTCAGTTCCTATGCTACCATGCATGTTTTGTAACCCTGCTTCTCCTAGGGCTCCTTGGTAACGTACATGTAGTAGTTTCCTAACGGCAGTCGTAAGTTTTGCTCTGCCGTCCGTCTCCACTTGGTGTCGTCCGTTGCCATGGAAACGGATAGCTTCATGGCACCAACCACTACACTGCCTCGGTAACGTCGAAGACCGCTCTCAATTCTTTAAGTTTCGGAAGCAGTTCTGCAGAGACCGCTCGTCAGACGGCTTCAGCAGACAGTATCGAGCGCCAGTGATGATTCGTTCGACCGCATCGACGGTGGTTCTTCAGACAGCGACGACATTTCTAACGATAGCGACGACGAGTCCATCGATAGCCCGTCTCAAGAGTCTGCATCGCAGCTCAATTTTACAACATCTTCGGGATCTGCAGCGTTCACAATTGGAAGCGCTGCCAATACAACAAGCACGATCGAGTTAACGTACGTCAACTGGGTTGGTACTGCGCTGGACACTTCGTCCTCGACGGCATGCTACCGCGAAGCTCACATTGCGAAAACATGTCGATGGCAAGCTTGGAACGTGTTGGGCGCAGTGTCCATACTTGTATCGGATATGACAAGTATTGTATTATAGAGGTTTTAGGAAGTGATAGTGAAATCAATACACAGTCAGACGTAGGGCGGCTGTGAGAGCCACGTGGCTCTCATCCGCCTGAACTGCGGGGGACGGCACTTTCCTTTCGGCCGCCCTTCCCCAAAGACACACGCTTCCAGTTAAACTGGTAGCACTTGTTGGTCCCAGCCCCTGCAAACCAAGAGCCCATGCCGCCAACCAACGCGCAACTACGCGCCGAGATCGATCACCTCAACCAAGCGATGGCCGATCGATCCAAAGTACCAAGTCATCTGTCGAAGTTCACCGGCAAGCGGGGAGAGGACGTTCGGGAGTGGCTGTTTCAAGTTGAGAACGCGTGCCGAATCAACGGCATCGCCATCGAAGACTCAAGCACGCGCCTGCCTGGCATCGCTGGATCAGCGATGGAGGAGCCAGCATCCGGCTGGTTTCTCCACTGGTCATCGGTGACCCAAAGTGAGGAACACACGTGGGGGATTTTCCGTGAGCATGTGCTCCAACACTTCGAGGCATCGAACTACCAGTCCGTGCTACGAGAGAAGCTCCAAGGTCTGAAACAAACGGCAGACATCGAGACGTACAACGGCGAGTACTCTTCTCTCATCTTCCGGGTGGAAGGCATAAGTGTACTGGATCAAATCCTGTACTACGCCAGCGGTTTCAAGCCTCGTACGCGAAGCTACGTCAAGCTCGAGAATCCTGGAACTCTGAGCGAGGCGATGGATCTTGCCGTCAAGTACGAAGTCACCCACTTCGTCGAAGAATCGCGCGAGCGTCACGTTCGTCACGACAAGCGGAAATCATCAACCAATCCAAGCGTCGAGCCAAGACAAGACGTTTAAGGGGCAACCGTTCTGTGGCAAAGGACGATTCAAGCCCAAGTCAAATGGCAAACGAACCGAAGCCCGTACTTGTTTCCACTGCAAGAAGCCTGGTCACATCAAGGCCAACTGCTTTCTCTGGAAGAAAGAGCAGGAGAAGCAGGGAAACGGCCAACCACGTCAGTGAACGAGGGTCCTGTCGTGGCGGAGAACGTAACCAGAGCAGTTAAGTTTGAGAATATCAGCCTTAACGTCCTGTGTGAACCCCTCGTCTACAAGTCGCGCCTACTATTTTCCGTAACGGGAGAAATCAGTGTTGGTGGCGTGACCATTGCAACTCAGCACATGCTGTTGGACTGTGGAGCGACAACCGTCTACGTGTCCAAGCGCTGGGTCGAGAAGCGCCAGCTTCAGACAACGAAGTTCGATGACAAGAACATTCGTGTGAAGCTTGGAGACAACCAAATTATCGAGACGAAACTTGAAGTACTTCATCTCGAAATTGTGGTGTCCGGGTTGAGCGAGGCGTACAAGTGTGTTGCTGTCGTCTACGCCATACCCGACGAATTTGACTGCATCCTTGGAATCTCATTCTTCGAGGATATGATCGACTGGAGAGGTCGACGTATCGAAGGAACACGAACGAAGACTCTGAGTTGGGAACGAACAGGGGAGACCTGTGGACCGATCGAAGAAAGCGGACCGGTGATTGCCTCCGGGCTTCGGAGATCTGTTGGGGCGAAAAGGCCTTTCAGCGAAAAGACCCAATTCCTGTCGAGGCGCCGCGCTGGAAACGGATGTGAAGTCCGCGGCCGAAACTGTTCGCGACGAAATGCAGAAGAAAAGCCCAAGAACTGTTCGCGAACAACCAGGAGACGCGTCAGCCGGCAAGGGTTCGGCGGTGAATGACAACTTGGAGTTGTCGAAGCGCGACAGTGTTGCAGGAGAGGCTGGAGATAGCAGCAATACTGGGGCAAAAGACAGCATCGTGGAGAAAATGTTCACGATGGGTGTCGTGGACGATGTGGGTGTGCAGACGAAGTACATCACGCGCAAGAAACTACGGAAGTTCCTGAGAATCAAGACCAAGTCGATTGCAGAACCCGACTTCATATTGGTTCTGACGAACCAGACGATCGAGCAAGTCGCGCGCGAGTTACAGCGACGCGATCAACCTGACATCGTCGGAAGTGCGAAAGCACAGCGCTACTTGGAGACGGACTGGGAATCGTTCAGTGACAACCCAGCCTTCGATCTTCTTCTATGTTATCGAGACAATGTGTTTCGTCCAGAGCTCCCTGAAGGTCTTCCCGAGAAGCGCGATATCGAACATCGGATTGACGGAAAGATCCGAACCTCGCAATGTATCGGCAGCAGTGGCGACAATTACCAGAACAACAACGCGACATCGTGCGTTGGGTTGATGATATGGTAAAGAAGAAGCTCATTCGACCGAGCATCAGTCCACACGCTGCTCCAACATTTCGTGTACGGAAACCTGTTGGCTGGAGAATCGTACATGATTACCGATACTTGAACTCGAACACGGGGTGCCAAAGTATCCCCGTGACGAGGAAGGAAGACATCTTGGACGCGATGTCTGGTGCGTACTGGTTCTCTACCATGGATCGATGTCGGCGTACTACCAAGTACGTATGCGAGAAGAAGACATCAAATTCACGGCATTCCAAGCCCCGAATGGTCTCTGGGAGTATCTTGTTCTTCCCATGGGTGTTTGCAATGCACCGGCAACAATGCATCGATTAACATCGAAGCTGATTCGAGGCTTGAAGAACACGAAGTCGTTCTATGATGACATTTATGTCTTCACAAAGTCTCGGAACATCGAAGATCACCTGGAAGAGCTCCGCAAAACCTTGGACGTCTTGCGTGACAACAAGCTGTACGTCAAATTGGCCAAGTGTGTCTTCTGTGAGGAGGAAATCCCATGTCTCGGTGACTTTGTCGGGCGCAACGGCGTACGAATGGATCCAGACAAGGTGCTGACGATCAAGGACTGGCCAGTACCACGAACCCAAGAAGGGCTTCACAGATTTCTAGGCTTAACTGGTTACGTCCAGAGATTCTGCCCAGACTACGCCTCACTGACAGCGACGATGTTCACTCTTCTCAAGAAGAAAAACAAACGCAACGCGAAGATTGCTTTCAACGACGAGCAGTTGAAGAACTTTAAGGAGTTGAAGCGAAGGTTGCGCAACCCACCAGTGCTACACCTCCCAGACTTCAGCCAACCCATGCGGCTTCGCACTGACGCAAGTAAATTCGCTGTCGGTGGAGTGCTATTCCAAGTCGTTGATGGAGTCGAACGTCCAATTGCGTACACCAGTCGCAAGATGAAGTCCGCGGAACTCAATTACCCGACTCAGCAGCAGGAACTGCTAGCCATTGTGCACGCTCTAGCTGCCTTCAGGATATACTGCTTGGACAAGCCTCCGATCGTAGAAACGGATCACAAGAGTCTCGAAGGGTTGTTCACTTAAAAGATCAAAAGATGGCGAACCGTCGACTAGCTCGTTGGTATGATATTCTGGCAGAGTACCAACCAACCTTCTCGTATCTTCCTGGTGCGAAGAACGGGATTGCAGACACACTCAGCCGTCGACCCGATCTGCAGCCGGAGACGAAGTTCTTTCACGACTTGTGTGTGACCACATGATAACAGAAAGGAGTTCTCAGTACTCGATAGATAACAAGAGTCAGTACGTGGCTTCAGAGCCACAAGTATGTATTTGATTAGGTATTAGTATGGTCGATAGTTAGGGTAGGACATTCGCACCAGGGCGGCCCTGCCGCCCTTAAAACTAATACATTCAGTTTGGAAAACACACAGTAGAGTTTATATACCTTGTTTAAGGTCCTATAAGACTCTAGGAGCAGGGTACGGATTACCCTTGGCTCGCACCGGTTCTTGGTATAAGAACGAAGGTCGTGGACCTTAGCGCTTCCTCTAAGCAAAGAGCTACAGCAGCCCTGCTGCAGTCGGAGGCATCCCAGACGACGCTGAACGGCTTCGTCTCGTCCGACAGTGCCAGGACGGGCGCCTGCTGAAGGCTAGCCTTGATGCTGTCGAAGGCATCCTGGTGCTGACGCTCCCAGTGCCAGTCAGAGTCCTTCTTCAGGAGGTCTGACAAGGGTCTAGCTAGACCCGCGTACCCCGCACTCTACTTGTGTAGGTAGTTGGCCAAGCCCAACCACTTCCGAAGATCCTTCTGGGATCTGGGCGTGGGCCAAGCCGCGATGACTTTAACCTTCTCTGGGTCGGCCCGAACACCGTCGTTGCTGACGAAGCAACCGAGAACCTTGATCTCTGGTGACGCGAAGACGCACTTGTCAATGTTGGCATAGAGTTTGTTGGCTCTCATGACCTCTAACACTCGACGGAGGTGCTCGATGTGCACATCCATAGCCGTCTTGCCATCCTCGGCACGGCTATGGACGAATATATCGTCGAAGTACGTCTGTGCAAACGCACGTAGCGGCCTGAACAACTGCGTGACCAAACGATTGAACGTCGCTGGGGCATTGGACAGGCCCTGTGGTATGACGAGCCACTCCCAAAGCATACCGCTTGGAGTTCTCACCGCTGTGAACGGGATGTCGCTCTCACGCATCAGGATCTGGTAGTATCCGTCCACCAGATCCAGCGCGCTGTACAGCTCGCAGCCGGTCATGTTGTTCAACAACACATCCTTTCGTGGGATTGGTGTCTGGGCCGGCACCGTAGCGCTGTTCAGCTTGTTGTAATCGTGAACCAGACGCCACTTCCCGTTCGGCTTCCGAACGCAGAAGGTTGGTGTCGAGTGCGGGAATTTCGACTCCCGCACCATGCCTGCCTTCGCCTTCGCGGCGAAGAAGGCATCAATGACCTCGCACTGTTCGCGCGGTAGTGGCCATTGCCTCGTGACACAGTACTTTGTGCCAGGCACGAGATCAATTTCATGCCGAACTCCTCGATCCGGTGGGAGTTGTGCCGGTGGGTCCTTGGACACCACGTCCTCGTACTCCTTCATCAAAGGATACACCGGATCCTTGGGGTTCTTGAGAATCTCAGAACACCAGCGCGCTTCGCGTCGCTTCCTCATCTCTTCCAGGACAGAGGAGGAGATCATCTCCTCGACAGCGGTCTCCGGCTTAAGGAGAACCAGCTCAGCGATCTCGCCAGCCTTGAGATCGGCCAGAAAATCTTCTGCCGCCATCTCTTCGCGGTTTAGCAATTCTGACACCTCTGGCAATGGCTCCAAGTGGATGCCTGCTGCCTTGATTGACATACCGGTCACGCCGTCGAGGATGTGATAACACTCTTCGACCGGCCGCGTCTGAGGAGCCCGGGCCCTGGGCTCCGAGTCGCTGGGAGCTAATTCAATCTGAACAATGTTCAGACTCGACTTACGGTGTCGTTGACGGCGACCGCGACGTGGAACTTCGTTTCCAACGTCGTGTGATGTCACACTAGGAACATCGGGAGCATTCACAACTCCGTGTGGAACTATGTTACCGATACAGGAAGCGCCTTCCGCGTCTTCCTCTTCAGTTAAGGTTCTGAGCGACCGTGTGTGGAACTATGTTACCCACTCGGTCGACGCTCGTCAGCGTCGACACCGCCGAAGCTTCAGCCCCCGGTCTTGGCTCCGGGTGGCGACCGAGGGCTGTCTGCAATAGGCTGCCGCGCTCGGTCCGGCGCAGCTCCTGCTGCAGCCATCTTCATGGAGTCGTCCAAAACATCGACGACTCCCAAGTACTCCCTGGATGCTTCGGCATCCCGGCGCCCCTTTCGGGTGGCCCAGGTCCTGACAGAGGTGGGAACATGACTCACCAATGCTCTGTCGGACACGGCAGGCCGGCTAGCGCCAATCGCTTTGCCGCGCCAGTCTATCCAGGGCTCGTGCTTCTCGAGCCAGGGCATGCTCAGGATCAAGTCGTACGACTCCATCTCAAGAACAGTGAACAGTTCCGAGCTGTCGAAGTCCTCGAACTTCACAGCAAGATCCATGTGGATCTTAGGGATGGTTATCACCTTCCCGTCGGCTAGTGTGACCGACACTGTCCCGTTGCCTTTGCTCTCTCTCAGAGCATCGACCAACGCGTTGCTGTTGCGAGCAACTGTCTGGCGGTGTGCAAAGTTCTTTGACGCCCCAGAGTCAATCAGGACACGGAAAAGAAATCCGTATCCTCGTACACCTATGTGTACTACCAGTTGCCCTCCGCTGCCTTTCGCCGATTCGAGAGTGCACAGACACTCAGGGGCTAAGTCTCCATGGTGCGCGCCACCCGCGCACCTCTCATGAAGACTTAGATCTTTCCCAATAGAGCGCCCCACCCCTACAGGTTGCCTGCGTTCCCCTGGCCTCGGGGTCGCGGCTTCTGCCAGCGACCCTTAAGAGCTAGAGGCCTGGGAGGAAACCGCTTGGGTTGTCCTTCCTGCGGGGCAGGCACGTTTTATGTGCCCCAGCCTGCCGCAGCCGTAGCAGCGTATGTCCAGCTGCTCCGCGGACCCGAGTTCCATTGGGACCGGTCCGCTAGGACTCGCCCGGTTTGTACCCGGCGCGGAGTTCCCTGGCCATGCTGACGCCGGCGTACGAGCCTGGCGATGGCTGTACTCTTCCTGGAGTGCGATCTGAATCGCCTCCTCGAGGGTACCACATTGCACCCGGAACAGCTGCGGGCGGGCGGGCCCCACCCGGTGGCCGTCCATGAACGCCGTCACCTTGACGTGTTCATGGAGTGGGTTTCCACTAGAGATGCGGTAAGCTCATGCATCTCTTGGATGTATTCACGCAGCTCACGCTTCCCTTGTTTACACGAGAGAAAACGTGAGCGCTGACGATACTATGTTCGCCGGGAGGAACGCGGCTCGAAGCTGTTCACAGCTGAGCCCAGGATGCAAGGCATCCCGGCGTAGTCGCTTCGCCCAACTCTTAGCATGACCGCTAAGTCTGGAGAGTGCGAACGCCACTGGAGCCGTTCGCTCGAGATCAGAGCTGCGTCCATGGCGAATTCTACCTCCCGAACCCAGAAGTGAAGGTTCTCACCTTCCTTCCCTTCATATGGGTTCACCTTAAGCCGCAGCGGCTTAGGTTGGGTCGGCTTGGACTCGACCGCGGGAGCCTGAAAGGTTCCCCGAACATGTTCAATGAGTCCTCGCTCATACATGTCAAACGCGTTCACGCGTTCGACCTGCTCGGCCGGCGTTGACGCCCGCTCTGCAGAGCTTCCATACCGAAGATGCCTGCCATCTTCCGAACAGACTCGAACTGCGAGTCGTTCAAATGAGGAAACTCATTCCGGTCCATGTTGACCAGAACGCTAGAGGTTCAGGTAGTCTACCCGCGTAGGCGTGGATTGACTACGAGTGCTACCAAGTGTGACAGGTCACACAGCACCTTGCGCTAGAGGAAGGTTGACTTCCGAGAGTATACAAACTCTCTGTGAACGGCAGTTCACGGGTCCGGGACGGATTACCAATAAGAGGGTAGATTTAAGACTGAGTATATTTATAGGTGTTTCTAAATCCATCTACGTACAAAATGCAAGTCACCTATAGAGTTTCCTAGATGTTATCCTATTGGTTGGTTTTGAGGGCATGTAGCCATGATGTGAGTGACGTGGCTGTGGTGTGTCCACACCACTGGACATCCACTTAGCGACAGGGCACTATTCGTGGGACCCCGTTACATTTTGACTACAGGTCATTTCTAGACTTAGAAAGGGCTTCAAAATGTATGTTTAGACGACTCAGATTGCCTACGAGAATCTCCCCAATGTACACTATGAAATTTCCTTTGTACTCTATGAATATTGCTCTTCCTACACCTCACACGAAGGAGGTTTCCCTCTTGAAGCTAACTAACGTTGAGCACTGCGTCGAGCTGCAGGTTCCCGCCCTGAGTAGACCTTGGGGCCCACAGCAACAATGAACCACCACCCTTTCGAGGAAGATCCAGAACACCCGGACGCCATCGATCCAGATACAAAGTCTTCCCTCCCAAAGCCGTCACGTTCGAGGTCCATGTCACGGTCTGACCTGCTGCGACCACTACCTTGTCGAACTTGTTGCCACCAGACTTGATGTTCACGGTGACATCCTTCGTATCGACACTGGAAGGTAATGGTCACAGTACCGTCACCGACTTTGGTCCAGTTTCCAGCACTGTTGTTGAACGCAGTATCCACCGTTGTCAGACCCAGCGCTTCTTCAGCAGATCCGTCATCGATATCGCCAATAAATTCCGTGGGGCCGCAAATGGTCTGGAAGAACTCGGAGATCACGCCACCGATATTCTTCTTTTCCCAAACTGCGTAAAATGTTGCAACCTTGTCAGCCACTTTGTAAACGTACTGACTTGCGGTCAGCAGTGAGCCATTGGTGCTTGTCCCCGAACTGATCAAGTCGTCCATAATGCCCCCGATGCCCTTCCGAAGCGTATCTCGGGTCTTATAAGCCGTGGCCTCATCTGACTCCTCAATTAGCTCCTCCATGCAGTTGTTGGTCATGGTAGGAATCTCGTGTAATGCGAGGTTGGACTGGCTCATCGCGACGCGGATATCATCTTCGGAAATTGTTGGTTCTGCCGACGCATTTCAGCGACAGTCATCCATGTGCGGTCCAGCAAACGCTTCATGTCGTATCCACAGGTCGAGTTGGATTTCAGTGCGGTCTCCAACGACGTAATGTCGGATTCGTTCAACGAAGAAATCGTCTCACCCAACGTGATGTTCTTCATGAAACTCGTGAATGCACTCCAACTG
This sequence comes from Phytophthora sansomeana, assembly GCA_032158285.1. Classification (NCBI taxonomy): domain Eukaryota; phylum Oomycota; class Peronosporomycetes; order Peronosporales; family Peronosporaceae; genus Phytophthora; species Phytophthora sansomeana. The sequence goes on along the minus strand of JAPDHH010000005.1, from coordinate 74,731 downwards.
GAAACGATGGCGGCACCGTTGGCGATGATTTCCTTCAAAGCGAGCTCAGCAGTGTTGAGAACTCTGTCCGCAGTCTTGATTCCTTCTTCCACTTTGACGCCCAAGCAGGCAGCGACAGTCACTGGGACGGGAAGACCACATTGTCGGTTTGGTACAGCATAGTAAGCAGTTGGTCTTCAGTCGTTTGTGGGTTCGAGACTTGGACCGTGCGAACGTACTTGGATAGCGACTTGACCATTCCCATCATCTCCTTGCCGCACTTGAACGCAATCTGGATACCCTTGGTCATCAACTTGAACTCTCCATACAACCCGTACGTAGCGACAGATAACGCAGCCTGAGCTACAGCCGAAACCTTGCTCACGACTTCTAGCGCGCAGTTGTCGTTCTGTCGGATGCATTCCATATCGCACTCGACAGGGTAGGATAAAGGACACTGAGCCCAACACGTGCCAAGTTTTGCATCGAACCCAACGGGACACGTCTTCGCAATGTGGGCTTCCCGGTAGCATGCCGTGTCGGGCGCAGTGCCAAGAGCAGAACCTATCCAGTTCTTGTACGTGGACTCGATTGTACTGGTGGCGTTGAGCGCGTTTCCGAAGACGAACACCGAAGACGTAGCGGATACATTTTCGTCGTTGTTGTCTGAAGAATCGTCGTCTTCGCTGTCTTCGGACTCGTCGTCGCTGTCGTCATCAGGACGCATTAACGCAAAGGTGGCAGTCTGTCGTGGCGGTACCAGTTGCAGTGGATCTGGCGGCGGTCACCGTCGCTGTAGGAATGGACGCTTCATTTCTGTTGAATGTGTATGACTGAGCGAGACGTGAAGAAATGCCGCGAAGAGGGTGGCCAACACCACGAACAACCCCTTCATGTGCATACTGTATGAAGGATGCATCAGCGCAAAATTAAGAATGGCATTACGAACATGCCATTTTGCTGTGTGTCGGCAGTGACAGTCAACACTTGCAGTTTTCGTGGTGTTGTACGTGCATGCCGGACATTGCGTGGTACAGTAATCCGATTTCAGATTGTATCTAGGTGGTTCTGGCGCAAACGACGGATCTGTACGCAAAAGACGTACAACTGATCAGCGCGTTGGCCGCCCTTACTGGAAGTTCCAGTCGTTGGCGGCCTCTATACTGTACGGCATGTCAAACACTGTGCACCTGTATATGGTACATTTTTGTCCAGTGATAAGGGCTTTGATTGTTCTGTTGTCGCAGCAAATGCGAATCTCGGCAAGCCAAACATCCCTGCGTGGGGCTACCAAGCATACCATAAATCTACTGCAGGCCGTTTAGCGCCGCGTTGAAGATTTGCTATCAGATTGGAGTCAATGGCGTTGTCATGAAGAAAATCTTCCATATGGAGCGCGAGGATCCTGTGAGCTATCATTGGTTGTATGAGGGATATTTTGCTGGGGTTGTAGGCTCGTGTTCCGAAAGTCAATGCCTGCCTAGAATCACGGCAGCCTCCGATAATATCCGCGTACATGTATAAATTTTACACACGTAGATTGCGTGGTAGAGGAGACTACATGATTGCATCCTTGCTGAAGGCGTGAGACAACAGCGAGACCGTGCGGATCAATCGTTCGTAGGCCAAACCCGAATCTACTGAGATGCACATCACAATAGCGCTCATTCGTCGATTTTGTACCTGCTGGCAGCAGCGCAAACTCTGAACCGCCGACTTGTCGCCCCGTACCGCATCACGTGATCCCGCCGTTTTGATCCCTTTGCTCTCTTCGCAACCACAGATGCGTACTTGTCGCTCAATATACCTCGCCGCACACCGCTGCAGCAACTTTCATCCCTCCACGACGGTGTACTTGCTCAAACCAATGATCGTAGTCGAGTTGCGAGGGATCTTCATCCAGCATTTGCTTGGACGCGGCAGCTTTTCTTTTCAACGTTTGCAAAAACTCCGTCTCGACTGCACATCGCTGTAGTGCACCGATTGTCTTTCTGCTTGATACTCTCGGCTTTTCCCGTTCAGTCTCAGCGATAGCCTTTCATCCACAGCTCTACTTGAGTCTCCTCCTTCTTTTTTCTCGTCTGGTTCCTCATACGATAGCGTCGTGCGCAAGAAGAAATTCACGGATCTTTCCAATCTCTTGAGCAAAATTCGACAATTTCACTTGGCCCAAACCATCCACCTTGTAAAAGGCACGCCAAAGCTTTAAATTAAACGACGAGTAAGGTAATGGCAGCAGTGGCTCAACACTAGGAATACCTTCACGACCATTTTTCATGTTTCAGGTTTGGTATATTGTTCATTTAGTTTCTCTAACGATCACCAAACCTTCACTGCAAGCAGCAACCACCGTGATCATCGGCACCAGAGCACTTTCTGGGGGAAGTAGTTTGCCGTTTCGAGCAACATGGTAAGAGGGTCTGCATCCAGTGCATCCCCAAAACCAAAACGTGCCTGGATCTATTGAATTGAATCCTGCATGCATCAAACCAATTTGCACTACACTAATGCAAATAAGTGTATGTAGTTTAGTTTTTGCACTTTATAAATGTAAGTTTCTCAGGTGAGTAAATTATTCTATTCTTTGGACAGTAGGTCGACACAACACACAAATGGAGGTTTCCCCTCTTTTAACTAACTAACTAACTAACTAACGTTGAGCATTGCGTTTAGCTGCAGGTTCCCACCCTGAGTACACCTGGGCACCCACAGCAACAATGAACCACCACCCTTTCGAGGAAGATCCAGAACACCCGGACGCCATCGATCCAGATACAAAGTCTTCCCTCCCAAAGCCGTCACGTTCGAGGTCCATGTCACGGTCTGACCTGCTGCGACCACCACCTTGTCGAACTTGTTGCCACCAGAGTGGATGTTCACTGTGACATCCTTCGTATCGACACTCTGGAAGGTAATGGTCACAGTACCGTCACCGACTTTGGTCCAGTTTCCAGCGCTGTTGTTGAACGCAGTATCCACCGTTGTCAGACCCAGCGCTTCTTCAGCAGATCCGTCATCGATATCGCCAATAAATTCCGTGGGGCCGCAAATGGTCTGGAAGAACTCGGAGATCACGCCACCGATATTCTTCTTTTCCCAAACTGCGTAAAATGTTGCAACCTTGTCAGCCACTTTGTAAACGTACTGACTTGCGGTCAGCAGTGAGCCATTGGTGCTTGTCCCCGAACTGATCAAGTCGTCCATAATGCCCCCGATGCCCTTCCGAAGCGTATCTCGGGTCTTATAAGCCGTGGCCTCATCTGACTCCTCAATTAGCTCCTCCATGCAGTTGTTGGTCATGGTAGGAATCTCGTGTAATGCGAGGTTGGACTGGCTCATCGCGACGCGGATATCGTCTTCGGAAATTGTTGGTTTTTGCCGACGCATTTCAGCGACAGTCATCCATGTGCGGTCCAGCAAACGCTTCATGTCGTATCCACAGGTCGAGTTGGATTTCAGTGCGGTCTCCAACGACGTAATGTCGGATTCGTTCAACGAAGAAATCGTCTCACCCAACGTGATGTTCTTCATGAAACTCGTGAATGCACTCCAACTGGAAACAATGGCGGCACCGTTGGCGATGATTTCCTTCAAAGCGAGCTCAGCAGTGTTGAGAACTCTGTCCGCAGTCTTGATTCCTTCTTCCACTTTGACGCCCAAGCAGGCAGCGACAGTCACTGGGACGTCGAAGACCACATTGTCGGTTTGGTACAGCATAGTAAGCAGTTGGTCTTCAGTCGTTTGTGGGTTCGAGACTTGGACCGTGCGAACGTACTTGGATAGCGACTTGACCATTCCCATCATCTCCTTGCCGCACTTGAACGCAATCTGGATACCCTTGGTCATCAACTTGAACTCTCCATACAACCCGTACGTAGCGACAGATAACGCAGCCTGAGCTACAGCCGAAACCTTGCTCACGACTTCTAGCGCGCAGTTGTCGTTCTGTCGGATGCATTCCATACCGCACTCGACAGGGTAGGAAAAAGGACACTGAGCCCAACACATACCAAGCTTATTGCCGTCGAAATTAAAGGGACACGTCTTCGCAATGTGGGCTTCCCGGTAGCATGCCGTGTCGGGTGCAGTGCCAAGAGCAGAACCTATCCAGTTCTTGTACGTGGACTCGATTGTACTGGTGGCGTTGAGCGCGTTTCCGAAGACGAACACCGAAGACGTAGCGGATACATTTTCGTCGTTGTTGTCTGAAGAATCGTCGTCTTCGCTGTCTTCGGACTCGTCGTCGCTGTCATCATCAGAACGCGTGAACGCAAAGGTGGCAGTCACTGCGGTGGTACCAGTTGCAGTGGATCTGGCGGCAGTCACCGTCGCTGTAGGAATGGACGCTGCACTTCTGTTTAATGTGTATGACTGAGCCGAGTGAAGAAATGCCGCGAAGAGGGTGGCGAACACCACACATATATGTAACCCTGTCATTTGATAATGTAAGACGGGCGCAAAATGAAGAATGACATTACGAGCATGCCGTATGTTGGTGTACATGTATTGCAGATTCGTGATGTTGTAGACACCTGGACATTACATTGGTACATAACATGTAAAGTACATGATGTAATGCAACATTGTAATACAGCAATCCGAATTTGCGGGTGCTGGAGTCCAGCTGCTGGGCTCCACCTCTCCAGCTCTCGGAGAGCCTCTCCAGCCTTGAGAGCGTGAGCCGATAATACATTGAAGCTGTCTGGAGGTGAGTTATAATAGTACTCGGGAGTTTTAAATGTGTACGCGGAAATAGGCCGCGACTGTTTTTAATAGGCATAACTTATACTGGTAGTGCTTCGGAACGAAGTGTACGACAGGGATTAATTCGATGACCACCATTGTGTGTTGCACATAATTTCATACAAATATCAAATGATATGCTTAATATTTTTGTGTATTCGCATGACTCCTCCCAGGTTATTACATTGCAAGGGTATCGTGAAGACAACTGCATCTGATTACGGATGTTATTAAATATGAGGAATCGTTGCAGTGACGTTTAAGCTTAGGTGAGCATCGAAGCGATAATTTGTCGTTGGAGTCTAATGAATGAATTGTAAGCTGCTTGCGCGTTAGAAAGCTATATCTAAGCTAGAAGAAGAGGCGTAGCATTACTTCTAAGTGCTCTCCACGAACACGTTCTAGCGATGGAACACCGATTCTGGCCGACTGCAGCCGCCAGAGCAGAAACGAGAAACCTCACCAACCACAATAGCATCTGCCCATTCTCTTATGGCGGTACTGCGACTGGCACAGGAGCCGTACAGCAGGCGTCGTGCCGGGGGTGGCGTCGTCGCTCGCCGACGTCCATATTGCATGTAGATTTACCTGCACTAAAAAATATAGGGGTTAGTTGAAGGAATAGGCGAACCCCCGAGCGAGGTGAACACGTCATGCACGACACGCAGGCGCAGTATAGACCAGGCAATTCAGTGCTGCACGGCGTCTCAGTCGCTCTATGTGCTGTACGGCTATAGCGGCAAGGTGGCAGACGCACTTCACCGCGCCGACTCGGATCCGTGGCCTACCTGTCGACGACATGAAATATGCAGGAACGTCCATCGAAACAGCCACTTGACCGCTCGACGAGCGTGACAGTTCAACGGCAAGGGCTCGCTCACAGCAGCGTCCTTCTCGCCCCGGTGGTCGCAAACCACCGTCCCCCGCTCTCCATACACACCAGCCGCTTCAATCTACCGCCTCAGTACGCACCGTGCCCTGTTCGCGTTCGTCCTCTCTGTTCTGATTCTCAGTTCGTCCTCTTTGTTGGGTGAGGCCGGCCCCGCAGTGCCGCAGAACCCCACGCGTGTATTTAGCTGCTTACTCTCGCACCAACCGGGCTAGATCGCAACTGGGAGATGGCGGCCCTGCCGACCGTCCAGAGCTCCCCTACGTCGACTACTCCTGCCTACTGAATGCTCACTTCGCTTCTCGTCCGTCCATTCTCTCCTCTGATGTCGCCTCTCCTGTCCGTCCTTGGTTCCTGCTTACTCTGCTCTGGGTCACTCCTCCGGCACGATCTTTCTCGTGCGGCCCTCCGTGCTCTGCGCCCCTTCGTACGTCCGGTTGTACTAGCCCAAAAGATCCAATTGCGCACTTCCGCCACCGACTGCACTTCCATCGTCACTGTCACTCATGGTCAAGTCGATTGTCACTGGCGCGAGGTCTCGCATGTCGTCTAGCCTCGGGCACGGGGTCTGCCTACTAAGGTGTTAGCGGTGCAAACCCGACCCCGTCCGAAGCCACAGCAGCAGAGTTTTCCCTAGGAGGGTGGGTGGCTACCAGGCCTCGAACAGAGCAAGCTCGCAGCTCAGCTAGTTTAGTACCGCGGCAGCAAAGTTTTCCCGTGGAGGGTGAAGGGGCTGCCGCGGGCACAAAAAAAGCCGAACTGATGTGGATTCTTCCGCAGTTGGAGATAGTGTCTGTGAAAGGTGGTTTTAGACTAAGCTTAGAAACGGGCGAGTAGCCTGCCAAAACTAGATGTTCTGAGGAATTTCATGGAACGTATATTGCCACCAGAACCGCTCAGTACTACCAGCCCAAATTCTCTAGTTACTATTATTATACTTCAATCAACAACTCGCGCATTTTGCGCGAAGAAGCTCTGAAATTTTGCGTAATAAAAACTCGCGAGAATACGCGGCGTCGAAGCACGAATACTAATTACGTAATTTCTGTGCCTCCTAGCGCTAACTGAACACGACCAGCACTTCTCCTACGCCTGCTTCGCAGCCGCAGCATCTGTACATGAATGCTAAGCACAAAAGATAGTTGGTCTTTAAAATACGTACCTAACGCAAATGAAATAGTCCCGACGGGTATTAGCTTTCATGGATTTGTCGAGCAACATTGTGCAACATCCAATACTACCGACTGTCGATACCGACTGTCGATGCCGACTCAGGCGGATGCCTGGATTTCTGAAATGCAACTTCGACGTCGGGTTTTTGGAGTCGCTCAGGATCTGAATGCTGCGCTGAATCCACCTGAACTGTTTTCACCCCGAGAATGTGTGGCTGTACTCCAGACTCTGCTTTTCGAATCAGGATTCGAGTTCGTCAACTTGGCGCCAGGATGGTTCAGGACGCGAGTTTACAAAGCGCATCCGGATCTGGTGCGCCGAGTGGTTGGAGAGATGCTGCAACGTCTGGTGGTGGAATTGATCGAGTGGAGAAATGTGGTGGTCCAAGCTCAGGAATATCTGCGAGGTATCGTGACTTCAGGACGACAAGTTTTGCCTCAGGAAATCCGAGATCAGGATCAAGATGGTGGTATCTTCATGAACGATTATGAAAAGAGTTTATTGAGTCGAGAATACGTATGGCAGCTGAAGGCGACCGGATTCAGAAAAGTGCGAATCCCGCGAGGGTCCGCATCAGGATCACTGCCCAAGCGAGTTGAACGCGTGCCTCCCCGATCGACGCCTTCGTCGATCCCGTCACCATCTCCATCGTCCGTGCAGTCAGCGTCGTCGAGGGTGATCAGGAATTTTGACGTGACATCCAGAAGCAGCATGTCCACTGCACGAAGTTCGTCAGAACCCACTCCTTCAGATCCTGGATCAAGTCTGTTTGCCACGTCTGGTGGATCAAGCGAATCGATGGCTAGTGCTGGTTCCAGTTCGAAGATCTCTCGAGATAGTACGTCCGGGGAATCCGGATGGAGTGTCAGTCGGAGTTCTGGAACCCACATACCGTTTTCTGGATTCACACCTACGGCGATGACGACTCAAGGTCTTGGTGCAGTATCACAACCTGAAGCAGCTATGAGCATGCACATCACGCATGAGGTGTTTCCTCCGCAACCGAAACCCGTTGGTCTGGGTGACATCGTCATGTCAGAATCAGGACCAAAGGAAACCAGGAAACACAGGTCGAAGACTGCATCCAGAAGACGGACGAGGCATCAGGATGACCCTTCATCGAGTGATTCAGGTTCTGATGATCGTCACCGGCGTAGGCGTTCCAGCAGTAAACATCCGTCGAGTTCCAGACGCCGTTCACCGTCCGAGAGGTCATCCAGGTCAAGTCGTTCAGGAATATCTGTCGCAACCTCCGGGTCTACCCAGATCGCTTTGAATACCATGAACCAGGTTCAGGAAGCGGTCGCTCGCATGGAACACCAACAAGGTTCCACGCTTGAGACGATCGCCGATAATCTGGATGCCAGGATTCAGAGGCTTCTGTATCAGAAGACTCCGGATGCCGATCTGAAGCAAGAACATGTTCAGGTCCCGATGGGTGTTTTTCAGAACGCTCAGGAGCGAGTGCATCAGGAATCAGTACCGGCAAGTGATGGTCGTCTGGAACGTGAACGAGCAGCAGCTCTGTTTGCTCAGTATCAGGCTCAGATGGAAGCACATCAGGCTGAGGAGGCGCGCCGTACGGCCGCCACCGTGGCGGCCCTGCAACAGGAACTCCAGGCAATGCGAGTTGATCGAGATCAGGAACGCGAGTCGGCGAAGGATTTGCAAAAGTTCCTTGCTGGCCAGGTGAAGGAGCTTCGAGGAGCATCCAAGCCTAATCCAGAAAAACAAGTGTCATTAGGATCCAGTCGTGTGACTTCACGTCAGGAATCCAGTGGAGTATCCAGAAGCAATGCTTCTCACAAGAGACAGGACATCAAGAATTCGGATGAGCTCTTTGCAGCCCAGCTTCAAGCAGCCATACAAAGTGTCGGAGCGGCGAAGCCTGCGAAGATTCCGGAAACCAAGTCTGTGAAAATTGACCCTGTCCCCGTGAAAGTTGAAGTGGCATCTGGGAGCAAGGCAGTGACATCTGGATCTAAGACCGAGACGTCATCCAGAAGCAAGTCGACCGCAGCAGGAATGTGACATAGTGCCTCGGGATTTCCCCTTGTAGGCCCCGACCGCTCCAGGTCACGTCCCCCAGGAGACCCGAGCTCCCCAAGGGATAAGGGTATGAGCTCCGGGGGACCAGCCCGGGACACATATGTGTGTCCCGGGAGAGCGACCCGGGTCGACGTCCCAGGAGTCGGTCCCACGCTGAGTGGAAATCAGCCGATCCCCGAGAAGACCAAGGCCCTCGGACCAAGTAGATGACGTTCCCCAAGAACCAGCCCCGGAGGAGCTGGATACTACAAGCAACGACCGCGAACGCACGACCGATAGTGTATCCAAGATAACCCATAGTGAAACCAAGTAGTTAGCTGATCCCCGGCCCATCCCGGGATCACCATATGTTTAGCTTCCCTTGTAGGCAGAGACCTCGGGAAGCAACGTAATTCAGTCTTACTTTTCCCCTCAAGCGCGCAGAACTCCTTCCCGAGGAAAGCGGGCAAAGGAGAAGGTCGTGGTCCCGGGGAACCGCGTTCGAAGACTAACCCCCAGGTAACTCTATATCATCTTTGCCAGGGTTTCCCTAGGAATCCCCAGGCATTTCTTATCTGCTTCTCCCGGAGTGCGGTCCAGCCGGCACGGGAGTTAGCACTTCATATTTGGGTCTCGCCCGTGAGGTAAAGAAACCTCGAAAAGTTTTAGCGGCCTTCGCCGGTGGTGTCTCTCGCCGAAAGAACCTAGTGTATATATAATAGTTGCGTATACCCTTCCGCCCCGGGACTTTGGTAGTTTGGCCCGGGCGATTGTTTGTCTAACTGCCCACCAGCGTACTGTACCGGTCCAAGACTGCTCGGGTTCCAAAGCGGTCGACCTAAACCCTGGTCAAAACAACCGATTCGTAGGGGGTACATAAGGTGAGGTTACTGACCGAGCTGTTCCTGGGAGTCCTCTTTGTCCATAGGAGGAAGCCCCTGGGAACGCTCACGGCCCCGGATAAATCCCTCGTCCGGGCGGACCGTATATCCACTAGGAGGCTTCTCCGAAGTGGGTGCAATCCCATTTTCCGGGAGCGTACGTGCATTTCCAAAACCAGTTTGGCGGTGAAAGCCCCAGCGCTACATTACAACTGGTGCGCGTGCCCGGATCAGGGTATATTTTGATCACTTACAACCTCGTATATGTCTATGGACCCTACAGATACGCTAATGCCCCGGGATTCCCGGGGCCCCGCCTCTCGCGGCACTGCGGGAGGCCGAGGAGGACGCGGAGGACGCTCACGTTCCGACTCACACTCGCGTCGTTTGGCTCTTCCAGCTTCGAGACTCGAGAATCCGGAACCGTCGAGCCCGATGTTGATCCAGAGCTCCGATGATACCGACGCTGACGAGACCAAGACTGACGCGGACCAAGCCGCGCGTGTTGCCGCTGGGAGCTCCGAGCTGGCGATTGCTGGCTCGCAGTTTTCTGCGGCCCCGCTCGCTTCCCCGGGAACGCGAGCACAAGACCGGTGGGGACGCCCACCACCCCGGCAGCGGGACACCCTGCTGCCATTACGGCGGAGCAATCCGCCGCCGTGTCTGCTTCCCCCGGGAACGCAGACACAAACCTGGTGAGGTTTATCGCCACCCTCCCTGCGGAGCAATCTGCAGAAGACACGACGCTCGGGCAGGACACCCGAGCCCTGGTTCCCCGGGAACCACGTGTAAACGAAGTCCCGGCGACGCAGACCACGTACGAGCTGCATCCTCAAGTCGCCGCGTCCATGGGGGACTTCCACGGCCCTCCGCTGCATTGGTGTCCGGGACGCAGTTTCCTGAAGCTCGCCAACGCGAGTACGCCGACGCCCAAGTCGCGCGCTGGAAGGCCCGGAGTCCCGGGGTAATCTCGCCCCCGGACCCGTACTACCCGGAGCGCCACCACTGGCCGATGCGCAACTGGCTGGAAGTGAAGGAGGCCATCCGACACCTCCGGGAGATCAACGTGTCCGGGGATCCAGAGCGTTCTTGGACCGCGAGCTTCCGGGGCGAGTGTCTCTGCTTACCGGTGGTCTCGGACCTCTTGGCGCACCGCGTGGACCTGGACAAGCTTCGTCTGCAAGATGGCTCCCGGGACCACGTCGCCGTGATCGCTTTGCTGCAGTCGATGCTGTACGACGGGGGCTTCGCCTTTGTCAACCTGGTGCCGGCCTGGGGACACACCGTCCACCCCGAATTCTTCGCGGCCCGGGACGCCAGGTTCATGTCTGACGCAGTCTTCCTCAGGGACCTCTTGGTCGACGCTCAAGACGCCTGGAACCAGATCGCCGTGGGTCGGAGCTTCACGATCCGGCGCGAGGACGTCTCATTCCAGGCCTTGGACCCTGAAGCCGCTGCAACGTACCGCGTGGAACACAATGGCGACATTTTGATGCTGACGCCAGACGAACAAGAGCTGCTGGGACGCGCGATGGTGATCCGCCTACGCTACGCCCAAGTCCGGCCGCGGGAGTGGTCTGAGTCCGATGCTAGCCACCCGGGTCCTAAGCGCCGCCGAGGAAGCCAGGACGCTCCGTTGTCCGTGCCCTCATGGCCAGGGTCTGACGAAGGCGTACGCGTCTGGGACGGCCCTGTCCCGGAAATCGTCGGTACTTCGAGCATTGCCTCAGGGGACGCGCCAATGCTGACGCCCGACGAAAACATGTCGTCGGCCGGCGGAGGTTCACAAGGATCCCCGGGATTCGGGCCCTCTGAGGTGATGGCTGGCGCGTTCGTAGCGATCGTTACTGCGGAAGGCGAAGCGTATGCCCCGGACCACCAGACGATGTACGTCCCGGTGGCGGAATACCCGTCAACGACGGCCGCGGCACCGCAGCGCCCAGCGCTGACCGAGCTGCCGGCACACCCGGATGGCACCACGCTCGAGGAGACCAAGACTGAAGTTCCGACGGTAGAAGAGTCCAAGGTGCCTGTCCCTACCCAGGGTGATGAGGCTTTGCGGGATGCGCAATGGCAGATCGCCAAGCTTCAGGCAGCCATGTCTGCCCGGGATGAGCAAGCACAGGCGCGCCTTCAAGCGTACGAGCGAGCGATGCAGGACAAAGCGGCCGAACACGAGATGCACCGGACCGAGCGCAAGCAGCTCAAGTCTACGCAGAAGTCTCGAGAGATCGAAGAACTACGTCGCAGACAAGCTGCAGACGCCGAGATTGCGAGTCTTCAAATTCGGCTGCACCAGATCCGGGAACAGCAGGTCCAGGAGCAGGATGCTTCACGGAGAGCTGCGGAAGATCAGGTGGCCAGAGAATGGGCAGCTGCGCAACGTGAGGTTGAAGCCATTGCCCGTGATGCCGAACGTCTCCGGGAGCAGTCTGCCGCTGCCGCTGAAGCCGCCGCAGCCCGGGCCCGGAAAGAAGAGGCTCAAGCCAAGCGGGAGCTAGAACATCAGCTCCGGGAATTGTACACTCAGCAACGGCTGGAGATCGAGCGCCGGGAGGCCCAAGAAGCTGAGCTCAAGGCACTCCGGGAACAAGTCGCCGCGGCCGCAGGAGCGTAATCAACCCCGGCCGCGAGACCCATCTCCAGCATCCAGTGAAGGTGGCAGAGCCGGGGCCCGAGCACGACGACCGCATCGTAATCATCGGCCGCGGAGTAATCCGCAAGGTCGTAACGGACAAGATGGTGGTACTGCCGGTGCAACTGTTGCAGACGGGACACCTGCGGGAAGATCAGCACAGATGGGGAGCAACACAGCGCCAGCCGGCATTTCTCGATACGACGGTCAGCCTGCGGCCCCCTACAGCTATCGGAATGGGCCAAGCATTTCTAGCTCCGGAGGACAAGTCCGCGCCGTGCCCGTGCGTATGGCGGCCACCACCGCGTCGGGAGTTACGAGCAGTTTAGGCCTGGAAGCGGTCCATATCCCGGCTCCTAACCACGTGTCGCCACATGATGTCCCACAGACGTCCAGGCCCGGCGCAGGCATGTTCCAGTTCGGAGCGCCCGCACCTCTAGCGAGTGGGGCGGCAATCCTTCCCTCGGAAAGAGACCCGCGCTTCGTCCGGACTCAGACTACTCCAGCGTATGGCACCAGTACAGCATAAGCCACTTGCCCGCCCCCTCCATTGGCGTAGAAGCGTCCAGCTACAGACCGCTGCCGGGACCGCCTACAGCTAACTTGGGAATTGGACCTGTAGCAAGCGAGTCGTTTACTCAGGCACTCCCAAGCGGTTCATCAGCGTCGGTGCCCCAGGCCGTGCCCAGGGATACCCGTCCGAGGCCACGACATGTAACAGCAGTTTCGACACTGTGGACGCCTCGACTGCGTATGGAGATTCGTTCCCGTGGGGCCACGCTCCGCCAGGACCCCAGGAGGTCCCGGGATACGGGATGAGTTTTCGGCCGTTCATCGCCTACGACGCTGTGGAGCCTTCGATCTTTCGCTGTCTCTGGAAAAGCGACGACTCTGGTGGGACAAGTTCCAGTATACGGCACTCATGGGCGGTCGGCGCGAGCAGGAACGCTGCACTCGGTTGTACAGCCGGCTGTCTCATGATGCCGGGACAAAGGCATGGGTTCAGCAGCTCCCGGACATCATTCGTCGGAGTTGGCAAGGTCTTTCAGACAAGTTCTCCAAGGAGTTCTGCCGGTCTATGGAGTCCCCGGTGTAGCGCTACCTTCGTTTGAAACAAGACTCCCGTGAAACTCCCAGGACATTCTTGTGGTGTTTGAACGCAGCGGCCGTCAAAGCAAACGTGGATTATCGAACCCCATCTGGATGCCGCCGACAACTGAACCAGTTCTTGAAGAATCTCCGGGACCGAGAATTGCAGTTGAGCCTCCAAGGTCGGCTGTACCTATCGACCGAGGAGATGGAAGAGACCTTGCGTCAAGTCGAAGAGATGGAGCGAGGCATGCGCCGGAAACCCGCGACGGACGTACAATTCGGACGTTACAAGCCGACAAGCGCGAACCCCGGAGCTACGGCCCGGGGCGCCTCCGGAGCCAGGGCCCAGGCTGCGTACCACGTGTCCAGCTCCCGGGAACCCCGATAATCTCGAGAACCTCCAGCGGAGGACCTCCAGTGGGACGATGCCGAAGATGATGGCTACGTTTACCAGTACGACGAAGACAACCAGGACTATGATGACTATGATGAGTACTCCCAGGACCAAGAGGACGTGTTCCGTGCGGACGTGCCCCGGGGACCAGGACCGGTCCCGAGGACGTCCACGCGCTTCTGGAGACGGATTCCGAGGAAACCCTGGGCCGTCACTTGCGTCGCCACCGTGCCCCGAGTGCGGACGTCCCGACATTCCGTGGACAAGTGCTGGAGCCGAATGAAGTGTGATCGATGTGGTGGTAAACATCCCACGAACATCTGTCGCCGCCGAGAGTGCGAAGCCTGTGGCCTGCTGCACCCGCCTGGGGAATGTGAAGTTATCCGTGCTATGAGGAAGGCCGCCCAAGGAGGACAGTTCAAGGGGGTTCCGGACGAGGTGTTGAAACATCTACGCCAAGATGTTCCTCCGCCGTTAAACAATTAGGCTCGCTGGGCAGGGACCCAGTACGCGACGAGCCTAAGTCCCGTAAGACCTACTGCGCTTTGGCGTACGTAGGCTATAACGAACCCCAACAATGTATGTCAATTGCATCTTCATCGCCTTCCAAGACCGGTTCTGTCTACCTGAGCCATGTTGCCCCGGACGAGGATGAACTATCATTTCATCTTCAGCCAGGGCAGCGCCGGGGATGGTGGGAAGCCAACTCCTGGGACGACAGTTCAAGCTCTATCGCCTTGGTACACGGGTCGGTTTATCACCATCGTATGATGCTCATACTCGACTCCGGGGCATCAACCAGCATTCTCAGCTTAGATCTTGCGCGTAGATTGAAGCTGAAGCTGGAGTCCCGGGGCGAGTTATGACTCAATGGCCTCAACGGTGTGAAGACCAAGGTATCGAACAAGTGCCGACGCTGTGGTGACCCTCGGGCACCGGGTTGTGTACACGTTCGACATCTGGGTGGGCAACATCGGTCAAGCAATCGACTGTCTCCTAGGAATGAACTTCATGGTGGCTGCCGGAGTCCGATTATGTGCTAATGAAGGCGAGGTGGTGCTCCCAGACGAAGAAGCGTATTCTACTCGTCGGAGGGCCCAAGCGTGAACAACGCGGCACCGAGATCCAAGTTGTGCAACATGACGGGATGTGGTTGTCTTCCTGCGAAAGCCGGCACTTGCCGATCGCGCTCCAGGGGCGGACCCCGAGGTACTAGATCTGGGCTGGCCGGGGCAAGCACTGGATTACCCTCATCGTTTCAGTTCCAAGAAGATCCCGGTCGACGTACGATTGGTCAACATCTCCCGAAAGGCGATCGAGGTCCCGGCCCACACTTGTGTCGCGACGCTGATCGACCGTGACCGGTTGCCTCTGGGGAACCAACTTCGTTCGACCCGGGTCCTACAAGCATGAAGAACGGGAGTTCTTGGTCAACGAGAACACTTATTCCCGGGAAACTGAACGTCGCCTCGATGCGGAAGACCGAGAGTGGGAACGCAATGCTCCTCCCGCAGTCGAACGCCCTGTATATCGCACTCCAACCGGAATTTTCAAGAGGCCGGGGGGCGGATCTTCGGGTTATCCCCAGGAGTGTGCCCACCTGGAAAGTCGACCGACCAGGGTTGAGGACGAAAATCCCCGGGAATTCCCGGGAACGGCTTCACTGTGACGAAAGGCATCGCACCTCATTCAGGGGGCGCTTCCACATCAGAGCCGCCGCGGCTGCAGGACTGGACCGAGTGTTCCCCGGACACCCTCTGTCCCCGGTCCCTTCGTCGCTCTCTCAGGCTTTTCTCATGGTAGCAACTGCTGGGAGACACGCTGGACGCAGAGCCCGCGGTGTATTATCACCCAGACTTTGTGCTCCTGGACATGTTGAAGAACTCCTAGCGTACCTGCCGGACCTTAGTGACTTGAAACCCGAGCCAAGATCGAAGACGCTGTCGTGGGTGACCCGACAGAGTCACGCCCGAGGATGTGAATCGGCTGCGAGCCATTCTGACATATTCCGGAGCATGCTTTGCCATCGTGTGCGACCTGGACGTGGGTGACGCCAAGCCGATTTCCCAGCGCGCCCGAAGAATCTCGGGCGAGTTGTTGTCGAAGGAAAGTATACGAACTCCTCAAGAAACTCCTGGAAACGGAAGGGCTGATCGAGTACTCCGAGTCGCCCTGGGCGTCGCGATCGTCATTGTGATGAAGAAGAACGGGAAGGACATTCGCCTGTGTATTGATTACCGAGCTGTTGACCAGCTGATCAAGTTGATGAACTACCCGCTCCCCTGATCGACGAACTGATGAGCAATTTCGCGGCTACGATGTGGTTTATGACCTGGATATGGCGAAGTGGTTTCTGGGCGGTGCCCATGACGGCCCGAGCAAAGCTGATCTCAGCGTTCATTTGTCCCGCTCGGACACTTCAGTGGAAGTGCGTATGCCTTTCGGCCTGAAAAATGCGCCGCTCATTTACCAGCAGCTCCTGGATAACTGTCTCTGGGGTTTCGTCAGGCTTGCCCCGGAAGAGGAGAAGCTTGTGGACCCGGAGGTGCTTGGAATTCCTTGGAATTTCGCTTGACGACCACGAGGCCCAAGTGTCCCAGGGAACGGACCCCAGGGGGGGGGGGGGGCGGGAGTCTCCCGGACCAGCACAGACAAGGTGTTCCATCAGAACCGGGTAGCCCCGGAGCAGATGGGACCTGTTCTGTTCCGGAGTTCGTACATCGACGACATTATCTACGGAGCTCCGTCCTGGGACGACCTGTGCAAGACATTGAACGCCTTGCTGTATCGCCTCCGGTACTGGAACATCTCAGTCAGCCTTCCCAAGAGCGAGTTTGGTGTGAAGAATTGCAAGTACCTCGGACACGACATCAGTTCCGATGGCATCCGTACGTCTCCCAAGCTGGCCCAGAAGGTCCTGGATCTACCGTTCCCGAAGACGCTCAGAGGAGTACAATCTTTCCTGGGGAGTCTCAACTACTACGGCAAATTCATCGAGGACCTTCCGGTGATAGCCGCGGTGTTGTACGAGCTCTCTGACGAACAACTCCGAGCCGGCCGGGACCTGGACAGAGCCAAGCACGCATTCAAGCTGCTCAAGGACCGCCGTTTGGTTTCGACACCGCTCTTGCAGCACCCGGACCCCGGGAAACAGTACGTCATCATCCTGCACGCAAACAGATGGGCCATTAGCGCCGTCCTGGGACAGGATTACGATGGTGAAATTCGACCGGTGCGTTTCGTGGGGCGCGTCCTCCAGGATGCAGAGCTCAGGTATCACCCGGCCGAGAAAGAAGGTGTTGGCGTTGCTCCGGGTCCTGAACACGTGTCACACGATGATCACAGGATGTTCCGAGAAGAAGATCCGGGTGTACACCAGGTACTCGGTCCTGAGCTGGTTATTCAAGTCCAAGACCGTGGACGGAAGGTGCCTTAAATGGGCTGTCAACCTGTCTCCCTGGGACTTTGGACATCAGGCGAGTCGAACGTGACGAAGATGGCCTGGCAGCAATCCTGAGTGCGGGCATTACGTCCCGGGAACGCCTTGACGAAATTGCCGAGGAACTCATCCCGGCCAAGGGGTCCCGGATCAAGACGCCGCCTGTGAGCTTGGAAATGCTGTCCAGTGAACACGTTGGGTACCTGTTGAGTTCGATCGACGGAGCTGCCAAGAAAGATGAGTCCGGGAGTGCAGCGTGCATCCTGTGGAAGCTCCCGTCCTGGGAAGTTGTAGCGGCCCAAGGTCATTACCTGGAGAAAGCCACGGTAAACGAGGCAGAGTACACAGGAATGATCAAGGGAATGCTCCTTGCCCGGGAAAACGGAGTGGACGAGTTGGTAGTAGTGGGTGGGCGACTCACGCCTGGCTATTCAACAGCTCCAAGGATACATGGTTGCATCCAGCCCCACTTGCAAAGGCTGCTCATGGAGGCCGAGGAGATCCAAGCCAAGTTCAAATCCCTGCGCCTGGTCCACGTGAAACGAGACTTCAACGCGGCCGCAGACTACATTTCCAAGAAGGTCATGCATGAAGAGACGTCAGTCACGATCGATGACCCCGGGGAACTCAGGTTACTCCAAGGGCTCAACCGAATTCATGAAAAATTGATGAAGGAGCCCTCCCCAAGGAGAAGTCGCTCGTGGAGTCAGTATTCATGGCTACGGCCCGGGGCGTACACGGAATTCCTGGGGACTTCCCGGGAGAAGGACGTGTTCGTCACGACCAGAGCGCAATCTCGAGTACCGCCCATGCAGGCAATTCCCGAGGAGGAGTCAGCGGACCACGCAAGTTCCGAGGAAGTAGAGCCAGACCCAAGCAGTTCAGGATGACGAGGATGCAGGAGCAGCCGCCAGATTCCCGGGAACTGAGCTAGACGCCCCAGGAGACGACCCGAGAGCAACCCGAAGAGAACGCTGGAGAAGGATTTGCGCTCACCAAGCGGCGGACCCAGAACTGGGACCTCTGATGAGCTTCCTCCGGGGCGAAACGGAACGACTGTCGTTGAAACAGACCACACATCTGGCCAAGATCGCAGACCAGTTCGTCTTGGACAACCGAGACGCTTTATTCTACGTGGACCAGAGATACCCCGGAACGCCCCCGGACCGAAGCTGATCAGCTCAGGTTGGTTGTTCCCCGGGACCTCCGAGCGGACATCCTGCACCACTGTCATGCGGACCTGCAAGGAGGTCACCAAGGCATCATCCGGACATACGAGCGCTTGTGCGCCGGGAGTTCTACTGGATTGGCATGTTTCGACACGCCCAGGAATACGTCAAAGAGTGCGTGGACTGTGTCACTGCCAAGGGCCTGCCCAAGAACCCGGGACCATCCCCAGGGAATATATTGGCTACCCGACCATTCCAGGTCGTATCCATGGATTTCGTGATCCCACTTCCTAGGACCGTCCGGGGAAATGAAGCCCTGCTCTTGTTTCAGTGTGCGTTCTCGGGGTTCATCATGTGCAAGCCTATGGAGTTCACCTCGGCCCAAGATGTTGCTGAGGCGTATGAGGAATGCGTGTTCCGGAGGTTCGGAGCCAGTGAGATGATCCGTCACGACCGAGACCCCAGGTTTATGGGTCGAGTCTTCAAACACTTCCGGGAAATGCTGGGAAGTCGTCAACGTGCAACCCTGGCATACCGTCCCCAGGCCAATGGCCAGCAGGAACGATCCGTGCAGACAGTCATACGAAGTGTCCGGGCCTATGTCCAAACGTCGGACCAGAGTGACTGGGATGATCTCGCCGAGAAGCTCATGTGGGCATTGAACACGTCCTACGACTTCACCAGGCTTCGAGACACCCTTTTACCTCGTACACGGCTGGGACGCCCAAGGAACGGTTCAGGCTATGATGGGTGACGTCCCCCGGACCTCCAGCTCCGAGACGCCTATGAGTGGAGACTCAAGGTCCAGCGTCAAGTCGAATACGCCAGAGCCTGGGCCCGGGGATCTCCAAGCGAAGGCCAAGACCCGTAGATCCCAGAAGCATATGAGCCGATGGAAGAAGCTCGGACCGACTCAAGGAAGGTTTTGAAGTCGGCGACTCGGTGTGGCTGTACCTCGCCCGTGTTCGTCCCGGGCTGACCAAGAATGCTGGCACACCTGTGGCACGGGCCTTTCAGGATTTTGGAGAAGGGCAGCGATTTCCGATATCGCCTCCAGGTCGAGGGAACTGAGTATAAGTTCTATCCCTGGGTGCACGTGAGCAGGTTGAAGCCCCGGGTCATATACCCCGAGAGGCCGATGGAAGAATGGACACTGAAGAAGATGACGACTTTGACGCAGCTTTATTACGAGAAGACAGTTGGGAGCCTGATGAGAGTGCCGATGAATACGAAGTAGAGGCCATCCTGGACGTGCGCTGGATCACAAGGAACTCGAACGAGTCGTCGGATCAAAGAGTACCAGGTCAAGTGGAAGGGCTATGATGCCCCAGAGTGGATTCCCCTTGGAGCGCTTGAACTGCGGTCGCCTGTTGTACGAGTTCGACCAAGGAGCGCGAGCGCGCGCCCGTTTCCAGGCGATGCAGTCCGGAGACGAGCTCCCGGACGAGGAAGTCCGGTAGAGCCCCGGGGCGCGGACCTGGAGTCAGCCGTTATGCCGACTCTGAGCGTCCCCCCGGATGCCCGGGGCCGGACCCAGAGTCAATTACTACATTGACTCCGAGCGTCCCCCGGATGCCCAAGGAGCGGACCCAGAACTAGTCGCCTGGCTTAGTTCTGAGTGTCCCCTTGGATGCCTGGGGCGCGGACCCTGGAGTTGGTCGCTAGACTAACTTCTGAGTGTCCCCCCAGAAGTCCCAGGACCTAGTGGACAATGTCTGCTAGGGTATCCTGGGAACTTGTATAAATGCATGTGAACCTCTATATACGACTGAGGACAAGGAAACAAGTATGCACGCACAAGACGAAACAAGATCGCGGACAAGGAAAAAGGAAAACAACTTGTTAGTGACGCGATTCAAGCTAAAATGCATGGGCTCCTACGCTTCGCGAAATACTCAACTACGTGGGATGGGCAAGTCCAGGCCCGCAGGAGTCGGGATGGGGATGCGAGCCGCCGGGTCTTGGACGCGTGAGGCCCACACTCGAGCAGACACCGCCTCCGAAAGATGCGCCGCACCTTCAGGGACGCCCCAGTAGACGCGTGACGGCTCCCGCTGGTCCAGGATGGCGAGTTGCTCGCGCAACGGGCAGTTCGTCTGCCGCTCCATAGGAATCCACACAGCCACCTTCCTGGGACGACGCCAGAGGCCAAACTCGCAACCGAATAGCTTGCGCAGCCGGGAGGCGTTCGATCTCCCTCTTGAGGCGAACACGCGCGTCGGACCAGCTCTTCTGTAGACCTCTCCGGGCGGTGTGTAGAGCCTTGTGAGCTTCGTTTGACCGGTCCAGCTCAATCCAGTGAAGGCGTTCCCAGAAAGCCCGTCTCCAGGTGAACATGTGGACGACACAAAGAGCCACGACGCGCCAAAAGTCCGCACTCAGTTCCCCCCGAGCGAACCACAGCACCGTGACCCGTCCTTCGAACATCGTGTCCCAGGGCATTACCTCCCCAGGACCCGAGCCGTCCACCAAGTTGGTGTACTCTTGGATGTCGAGACGAGCTTGGCCACCTTCACCTCCGTCGACACGCACTTGTAGTCCGGGAAACCGCGAGTCTGGCAGCTGGTGGTACCGCTGGCCGGACACACCCGGATCAAGTATACGATCCAGGACTTAGCAGTCCGGGTGTCCGAGTGCACGTCCCGGGCCCCAAGGCAGCAGAAAGCGGAAGCCGCTGGGAGCGTACAGGCACGTCCTCATCCCCCGAGGAGACATCGGAAAGGTGGCCCGGGAGCGTGACCAGTTGCTTGGCGCGCTTACCCGCCGGAGTAGTGCTGGGCGTGGGACTCCTCTCCGAAACGCTGGACCCCGCATGAACGCTTGCGCTGCCGTGGTGGTGTCGCCGCCAGAGACTGGGGCGTGGACGGCTGAGCTCCTTCCCCATCTGACGCATCGTCGTCGTGGTCGGACGGGTCCGGCGAGTCAGGACGCTCCGTAGGAATTTGGGGCCAGGGACGTTCGACGCCGACCGCCCAGCCGCACTCCTCCGCACGTGCAACGGCTTCGTCAAAGTATTCCTCGGGCACGTGCTCGAGCCAGTCCACTTCGTCCAGGATCTGGAGACAAAGCAGCCGCCGGAGGATCTCGAGGAGGACGTGCTCGCGGAGACACGCGTGGACCACCACCTCTTCCTCCAGGCAGTTCATGACCGCATCCTCGGCGTATTGGAGGCTGCAGTTGTCCATGTCCATGCGGAGGAACTCCAGGACGTCGAGTCGGACATCATCCAAAGTGGCCTTCACCGGCAGGAGCTTGAGAAGAAGGTCGTCGGCCCGAGGCGGTTCAGCGTCGCAGTCCAGGGGCGAGTAAGTATCCACTGCTCCGGTCCGTCTGCGGCCTATACCCTCGCGGCCGGGTCTGGCGCAGCCCGTCGGCCGTCATCCTGGGAGGCAGGGGCGTATCGTCCCCGGGTGGGTTCGTTTCTTGGACATCACTCCCCTCATCGCTTTGGCTGTCTTCCTCGTCGGGACTGTGCATGTCGATGTCCGGGCCAGAACTTCAGGCACGTCCGCCTTATCCTTGGCAGCGTCCTTGGCTCATGCGGATCCTTTGAGGGTCGGACGCACCCTGGGCAGGGACCTCCTCTGTTCGAACCCGACGAGCTGTGAGCCCCGGGACCGGGCTGTGAACTTCCGCCGTCGGCAGTGTCCTCGGACGCAGAATACTCAGACCCGGCTGCTCCATGAGAGGACGAAGCGGGGCCCGAGTCCCCGGGTGCGGAGGTGTCCGCAGGCCGAGAAGCAGGGTCCGAGCCGCGCGACTTGTCCGGGAGTCCCCGGCCGGAGGACCCGAACCTGAGCCTTGCGGCAAAAGTGGATGGCCCGACCGAACAGCCATGAGCGACAGCGAATACGTCGGTGGCCCCGAGGAGAAGTACGCCCCGAGGTGCTCCTGGAAGCCCTCGACGTCTCCCATCAAACCCGTGGGACCCTGAGCCTGGAAGAATCGGACGATCACCGCAGCCGGGTCTTGGATACGTCCCGCGCTTGTGGTGAAGCTGCTGGTTTTCCAGCCGCAACGCAGCCAACTGCCCTTCCAGCTCCGAGACGGCCTTCAGGTGAACAGCCCGGGCGATGACGTCCCGGGGCAGCGGCCGGCTCTTCAAGTCCTTGAGGTTGGTCCCGCTCGGCCTGGTACTCGTCCAGAGGGCCCGGGCCGCATGAAGCTCCGCCTCCAGCACCCTGACTCTCCCCTCTGCTTGAGTCTTGGTTGAGTCGAGCTGCCCGCACCGCTCCTCCGTCGCCGACAGCTGCTGCGCGAGCAAGTCGGAGGCCTGCTTCTCCTGGGCCAACCCAAGCTGGACCCGCTCAGCGAAGCCCCGGTACGCCGCAATGTGTCAGCATCCAGCTGCTGAAGCGCTGTCTCCCACTCCCGGTTGACACGAACCATGTCATGATGGGTCCGCTCCAGGGCCCGACGCAAGAGGAGGTTCGAAACAGCGCTCCCTGGATCGGCCGTGGCAGCAAGACGGTCGATGGACGTCCGCGAACTGGTCCAGGCGGTTCAAGTGCGATGGACAAGGAAGTTCAGGGTGTTCAAGGACCCGGAACCCGAAAGCGGTCCGCCCCGAAGACTTCAATCAGCGGACCCGCCTGTAACTCCGCCGCCCGAGCCCGCTGTCCCTGGGATCGTCGAAGGCGTGGATCCCGTGAGTGCCCGAGGCGTCAAGATGTCGCTGGTGATGGGGTCATCGCCGGAGATCAGGCCGCGCAGGGTCTGGAGCTGCATCACCGTCAGCTCCGGGACCCGGACCGCCACGTGCGCGACGCCCTCCACGTTCCTGCACCTGCATGTCGGCTGGGTTTCCGTCCCGATGGCCTGGAATGTCCTCCACGAGAGGCCGGGCAGAGTACACGTACGGAGGTGTCGCGTCCGCAGGGGCGAACAGCCCTGTCCAAGTTGGGCACAGCGGAGTCACCAGTAGGTAAGGTAGCTGCACTGGGCGGTGCTGGAAGCCCAGCAGCCCGGCCAGCTCGGGGCCGGTACGCTCGGGCGAGATCAGGTCGATGAAGCCTCCGTAAATTCCCGTGGTCGGATGCCGTAGCGGAGATATCATGGCCTCCGGACCTGCTGCTCTTCCGGGGCAGGTGCCTGCATCGGAGCATCCGCGCCATCCGCGAGGTCCACCAGCGCCTGTACGCCGTCAGCCAGTGTGCCCTGGGGAACGCCGTGAAGAAGTGGCCGGGGAACCGGCACCGCGGTCGAGCCTTGGCGAGGCGTCGAAGAAGAGGAACCAGCCGCAGGAGAAGGAGGAGCCATCGTCGTTCACTGGAGAGCCGAACTGTGGAACCGAAGTGCGCGGGGCCGATGGAATTGTAGAATGCACCCACATCGTGGATGTTCTTTCCGGGACGGGACACACGTGTCTCAGATGGCGACCGACGGCCAGCCCGGGATTGACGGATGCCGACCAGTACTGACCGATACCGACCACAACTGACGAGTACCGAGATGACGCCGTGGAATACCAGGTTACGAGGAGTAATTTTACCCCGAACTGATGAGTACCGACGTTGTCCGAGGAATACCAGTTGCCCCGGTGTCCATCCATCACTGCTCAGTGGCCTGACTGATGGATGTTGACCAAGGTTGTGAATGCGAAGAGACCGTCAAACTCGAGACCCAGGACATGTCGTCCATCTACGAGTTCACTCGTCCCGGGCCACAAGCAAGCGCTTGTGAGCATCAAGCTCCAAGAACCCAAGGCACGGTCCAGGATCCTGCATCACTTACGTCTCGGGACCTCGGCGCCAAGCGGTCCAGTATGGGGCGGTTGTGACATAGTGCCTCGGGATTTTCCCTTGTAGGCCCCGACCGCTCCAGGCCACATCCCCGGGAGACCCAAGCCCCCAAGCTCTAAGGGTACGAGCTACCAAGAATCAGCCCCGGGACACAAGTGCGTGTCCCGGGAGATCGGCCCGGGATGACGTCCCATGAGTTGCCCCCATGATGAGTGGAAACCAGCCGATCCCCAAGGAGAAGCCAAGACCCTCGGACCAAGTAGATGACGCTCCCCAAGAAACAGCCCCGGGAGGAGCCGAATACTGCGAGCGACGACCGCGAACGTACGACCGATAGTGTACCCAAGATAGCCCATAGTGAAACCAAGTAGTTAGCTGATCTCCGGCCCATCCCGGGATCACCATATGTTTAGCTTCCCTTTAGCTTCCCTTGTAGGCAGAGGCCTCGGGAGGCAACGTAATTCAGTCTTACTTTACCCTCAAGCGCGCAGAACTCCTTCCCGAGGAAAACGGGCAAAGGAGAAGGTCGTGGTCCCGGGGAACCGCGTTCGAAGACTAACCCCCAAGTAACTCTATATCATCTTTGCCAGGGTTTCCCTAGGAATCCCCAGGCATTTCATATCTGCTTCTCCCGGAGTGCGGTCCAGCCGGCACGGGAGCTAGCACTTCATATTTGCGTCTCGCCCGTGAGGTAAAGAAACCTCGAAAAAATTTAGCGGCCTTCGCCGGTGGTGTCTCTCGCCGAAAGAACCTAGTGTATATATAATAGTTGCGTATACCCTTCCGCCCCGGGACTTTCATAGTTTGCCCCGGGCGATTGTTTGTCTAACTGCCCACCAGCGTACTGTACCGGTCCAAGACTGCTCGGGTTCCAAACCCGAGCAGTCTTGACCTAAACCCTGGTCAAAACAACCGATTCGTAGGGGGTACACAAGGTGAGGTTACTGACCGAGCGGTTCCTGGGAGTCCTCTTTGTCCATAGGAGGAAATCCCCGGGAACGCTCACGGCCCCCGATAAATCCCTCGTCAGGGCGGGCCGTCTATCCACTAGGAGGCTTCTCTGAAGTGGGTGCAATCCCATTTTCCGGGAGCGTACGTGCATTTCCAAAACCAGTTCGGCGGTGAAAGCCCCAGCGCTACATCACAATCGCAACAGATATCTGGCGTCTCCAATTGGGCAACGATCCGCCAGCGAAGGCACCCCCGTTGTTTATCCAGCTAGTGAAAGGTGCGAAGCCGGTAAAGTGCAAAGCTCGACAGTACCCTCCGCACCAGCGAAAATTCATGGAGAAACTCAACAATAAGCTGGAGGAATTAGGGTGGATTTTCGAGAACCCGAATAGCCGGTGGGCTAGTGCCGCCTTGCCTGTGAGTAAACCTGGTACAGATGAGTTCAGGCAGGCCAGCGACTACAGAGGCGTGAACTCGTTGACTGAAGCGTTGGCTGGTGTGATGCCAATACTACGTCTTATCACGGAGCATGTGCGTGGCATGGAACATTTTAGATTGTTTGATTTCATCAAGTCGTTTTGGCAGCTGCCGCAGGCTAAAGCTTGCCAGGAGATGATGTCGTACATGCCGCACGACAAGATATACACCCCAACAAGAGTTCCGCAGGGATGTAGTGACGCTGCGTTGCATTTTCAGCGTACTATCAAGAACTGCTTTACAAACACCTTCTCGTGTGGATAGATGATTTGTTGTTGTACGCAGAGACTATTGAGGAGTACCTTGTCAAACTGCGACGATTGTTTCAACTTGTGAACCAGTACGGATTGAAGCTAAGTGTCAAGAAATCCAGTCTGTACCAACGTTCCGTCAAGTGGTGTGGCAAAATAATAGATGGCCAAGACGTGCGGCATGATGGCACTCGTATCAGTGCTTTGACTGACATGCCGTACCCCAACACTGCTGGAGACCTGCAGCAGTTTACATGTCCAGCAAATTGGCTGCGAGAGAGTATCGTGGGTTTTGCAGCAGCGATGCAACCGTTGCAGGCGTGTTTAGACAAGGCTCTTCAAAACAAAAAGAAGTCAAAGCGAGTGGCAGCCAAGATATTGATACAGCTTTCTCCAGCAGAGCAGCAGGCGTTTGATCGGATGAAGACGATGCTAGCGTCGTCAGCGCAATTGTACCATCCTTCACCATCGGATGCGTCTGATAAAGCTTGGAGTGTGATTGTCTCTCAAGTGGAGAACTGGAGATCAGATCGGAGTGTAGCGGACCAACAACATCAACTGTTGACCCGTTTAAGTGGCGTGTTTACTGGGGCTCAGAAGAATTGGTGAGTCATTGAAAAGGAAGCACTGCCAATAGTCACAGCATGCGAGAAGCTGAACTAGCTCCTCCGACCTGAAGGCTTTTGCCTTTATTGTGATCATCGGAAATTGATACATGTATTTGCTCCGGGCGATGACATCAAAAAGCACGTTCGAGGGAAGCTTCTACGGTGGGCAATGAAACTCACGGAGTCCCGGTATCAGATCTATCACATCGCTGGTGAGACCAACGTGTGGGCCGACATGCTCACGCGGATGGGGTTGTCAAGACCCACTTATACTACGAGTACGGCGAATGCAGACAAGAAATAGCCGACGACGTCAGCAATTGACACTCAGACCGCTGGCCGCGGAAGGATTTGTGTGGCCTACTCTTGCAGAACTAGAAAGACGACAAGTGCTGCATGCACGTCGAACTTTACCACGTGACCTGCAAGAACGTGATGACGGGAATGATAGTTCATGGTAGAGCGACTGTGGGTGCCGCCAGAGGCAACTGAGTTTGTATGCCGTCTATTGATCATAGCACACTGCGGTCAACAAGGTCATCGCGGCAGGCAGCCAATGATGACACAAATTTCAAACGTGTTCTATCTACCTGGTTTAAGACAGGCTGTCGATGCTTTCCTAGCGAACTGTCTGCTGTGTCACCATGTTAAAGGTGGAAGGATAGTTCCAAGACCATGGGGTGAAACCTTTCGCGCACAAGAGCGGAATGACGCGTTGCACTGGGATTTTCTCCATCTTGGAGACTCGTTTGGACCAAACCAGTATGTGATCGCCATGAAAGATGACGTAAGTCATTTCTGTGAGTTGGTGGTCTGTGAGACCCCAACTAGTACAGTGGTTGCGGAATCGATTCTCAAGTGGCATGCACGTTTTGGAGCACCTCGACTCTGGATTAGTGATCAAGGTTCTCATTTTAAGAACAGAGTCATGGAAGAGCTCAGTACGCGAATGAAGCGAGAGCAAAGGTTTTCAGTAGCTTATAGTCCGTGGGTGAATGGATCAATTGAGCGCCTCAACAGAGACATTGTGCAAGTACTACGTGTGATGATTTTGGAGTATAAGGTGGATCAACGCGGGTGGGAATCACTGATACCCGTCGTTCAAGCTAGTTTAAACCATACTCCAGTACAGTCGTTGGCGAACCGATCGCCAGTCGAGATTTTTACGGGCCTGGCTCCACCGTCACCATTTGGCTACGCATTTTTGTCTGAGCCAGCCCCTGGAAGTCTGACAGAATTAAGAAGCAGTGAATTAGTGGAAGAGGCTCTAGCAAGGTTGCGAGCGAGTATTGGCGAGATGCACCGCGCAGTTGCAGACATCCGTGAAAAGCAGACTCTTCTTAACAAGAGGAAGGAGAGAGGAGATAACTTGGTTAACTTCTCCGAAGGTGATTTCGTTCTTCGTTCCAGAGTGGACGAGAAGCACGTGAGCAAGTTGTTGGTCACCTGGGTGGGTCCATACGTAGTCACGAAGG
Organism: Phytophthora sansomeana; assembly: GCA_032158285.1. Taxonomy (NCBI): domain Eukaryota; phylum Oomycota; class Peronosporomycetes; order Peronosporales; family Peronosporaceae; genus Phytophthora; species Phytophthora sansomeana. The sequence continues at coordinate 46,806 of JAPDHH010000005.1, read as the reverse complement.
CCCACCCAAGGTCATACCTTGTGAAGCATCTTGTTACGGGCAAGGAGATCGAAGTGCATGGGTCCAGGTTGAAGTTCTTTGCGGATAGTGACTTGGAGGTCACTGAGGAGTTACTCGAACATGTAGCTTCTCAAGGAATTGTTCTAGATGTCAACAGCATCTACGAGCACCGCTGGAACGATAGGATCAAGGACTACGAAGTGCATATCAACTGGCGTGGGCTTGAGAGCATAGGGGACTCATGGGAACCTTTCGGCTCTATAGCTAAGGATGTAAGAGTTCCTCTCGAGACCTAAGTGACAGACAGCGAAGACGAGGCTCTTCAACGTCACTGGTCGAAGATGATGAAGAAAAAGAAGGGTGAAATGCGAGGCCATTGAACCTGGATTTGACTCAGAGTGTGGTGAAAATGTGCGACCCTGCTGTGTCGGCACGACCAACTTGAGTGTCAACCGCAGTACCATGATGGTGTACAGGTTGAAGTTGCCATGTGGGCTAACGTGTCGATGACACATAACGTGTCTATGACAGACAGTGGGATGGACTGATAAGGTCGGATAATACAGTCATTCATGACAGACAGAGTTGTCTACGCTGATGACGAGCGTCATGCAGCAATAAACTCAGGCCAATCTTACGAGGTTGAGTGAGGCTTGAGGGGGAACTGTAGTAGGTTGCTAATGTGAAAGCCTCACACAACTCTACAGTTTGAGAGAGTGCCTAAGATAAGGATACGAGGCCTATCTTAGAGCAGTTGGAGTTTCCTCTCCCTGAGCTGGTAGGAACGTAGTGCTTAGAGTAGAGAACAGTTTTACTTTTGCCTAGACGAATACACTCGGCATAAGCGTTCAGGGAGTGCCAGCTCCCCCAGAGGTGTCTTCACTGAGACCTACTACAGTTCCCTTTGACTCACACTGGGAACGATATCATTGTCCACGCCACTACAAATAGCAATTCAGGGGGACGATGACCCAAACTATTTTTTTTCGCACAAATCAAAACGTCAAAACGCAACGCACTCATGCCAGCAGTAGCCCCAGCACCAAGAACTATTCCGCTTAAACGAGATGTCTCCGGCCGCTGTATTGCTGGTTTCGTGGGCGCTTGGAGAAGAATTTCATTTTTTGTTGGACGATTACCTGGCCAGGACTCTGTCAGCAAACTCGATATGTTGGAGAAGTTTCAACACGAGACGCCTATGTGGCGAGCACTTTTGATCTTGCTCGTGACTCCACTGTCATGGATGATCATCAATCTACTGCTGGAATGCATCCCTCTCAATAACCCAGCAGACGGGTTTTGGGGTTCCGGTTGGTACCAGTTGCGAGTGTTTTTCACGTCTATCGTCGGCTGCATCGCCCCCGTTCTCCAAAAACTGAATTGTGTTCCAGGGTACCCTGTCAGTTCTCCGCACATGATAGCGATGTATGGATTATCGCAAGCTTTGATCTGCTTAGGTACCAATACGATCATCGCACTCGCTGCAGACATTTTTCCCGTACCTTTCAGCCAATTCACAGTCATCCCCCCAATGGCTATCGGTGCTAGAATAATTTTCTATCGGCATCTGCCGGACGATCCTCAATTCCACGTCCTCAGTGACAAGGTGAACCAGTGGCTGGGCATGGAAACGCTTCCGATTCTGGTTTATCCAGTGTTCACCGCCGTATTTACGGTACTTCCACGTGCCCAGCAGTTTTGGCTTTCTCTCTTGCTTCCGGTTCTTAAACTCGCGCTTCGTGGATTGCTTTGGGCTGTTGCAAAGAACGATGACGACCTTGTCGGGGTCATTTCTTGCTGCGTGGGTCACCTCTACCACGTCCTGTTCACAGCTATGATTCTCCAGAACGCCAAGTCTCTGGAAACGCTGGCGCTTGTTGTCGTGTTCAGCTTTGGTCAAATGCTGTTCAACTGCCGACACATTTTGAACGACTCGAACGGAATCAGTGACGCCCGAGCAAAAGCAGAGGGGAAGGAAATCGCTCTGAAAGCGGGTGATAACTTGCGTGTAGCGTTAACCTTTGCCAAAGACGTTAAGATCGCCCAGAACCTGCACTGGAGAACGCCATCTCTGCTGTTATCCACATATCCAGGCTATCGAGATGCTGCGTTCCTGGATCAGCACCAAGAATTGCTTCGAGCCGCAACTCTGTACAATGCTGCATTTGTCTACAATAATTCAAAGAAAGCCGCAGCTCGAGGCCTCCACTCCAATGTAGCAGCTTCGAACATCATCGCAGTTGGGAAAGTATCTGCGTCTGGGCTTCCGGTGGGTATTTCACGCATTATGCCGTTTGCGGAGGGCACGAAAGTAACTCGTCAAAGTTCGGATCAAATCATTCGACTCAAGTCAACGTCGTCTTTCGTGAGACCTCCACGATCCCAAAGCGATCCCAGTGCGTGGGTTAACGCAGAACGAGAAGAAGGAAAACCAGCAAGACACGAAGCGGTAATTCATCAAGTGGCATCTGCAATTCACCAGTCGGAGATGATTCTGCTGCGATCGTACATTACCATTTGTATGACGCTTTTCTACGGTGAGGACAACGTTGGAACCTTGTTGCCTTTTGCAAGACTAATTTGTTGTTTGTGCTGTAGAGATCTACTTGCAAGCCGTTTTTCGCCTTAGCAATCGACAGTATTTCGCCACGCTCGTCTACCTGACAAGTGTCGAAGCTGTGGATCGCACGAACGAGCAACTTGTGCTGCTGTGTGCTATGGAAGTAGCTTTTCTGAGCATTTATCTCGTGCTGATCTCTCGACGACTGGGGATTTCGGGCATTTACCAATTGGCCTTCCTGTTGTGGTCCCAGAGAGTGCTCGTCCAAGCCAAATTCTTCGTGACTGTCATCATTTTGGGGTTCCCACTTACCCACAACGGCAACGACAGCATCCTGCGATTTTAGTTGGCTGAATAAACCTTTCATGAAATACCTACAGGCCAAGTTGTGATCATTTCTAATGGTATTCTTTCTTTATTCTTGCATCTGAAGGTTTGCAGGATAATGGTGTTCTCAGGTGCGTTACGAACGGAGTCTACAGATAGCAGAGCATGCCTCCCTCTAAATAACCAAATTCGCCTTGACTCAGAGCCACCTCGTCAATTCTTTTCAAAGAGAAAGTTGGTGATGGCGGTCGTCGCTCCCAGTTCGACGGGTATACCGTCTCCACAAGCAACTTCAGGGCGAAGTCGACGGCGTGTTACGTGTTGCAGTCGATTTTTCTGCTCTTTGGTCACAAGACTTCCTGGTCAATACACAGTCAGCAAACTCGACGCATTCGAGCAATTTCGACTCACGACGTCTAGGCAGCAAATGGCAGCGATCTTTCTCTTGACACCAGTGCCGTGTCTGGTTATCAACTTCCTCATCGAATCCATCCCATTAGCTGACCCAGCGACCGGTTTTCGGAACTCAATCACTTTTCAACTGCGGCATTTCTTGGCGAGTGTCGTGCAGACCATTTTACCAGCATTAGTCAAGAAGAATTGTGTACCGGACTTCCCAACTGGATCCTGGAAAATGACTGCAACGTTTGGAGTGATCCAAGGAGTCATTGCAATTGGTACAAACGCTGCCATCTCTCTCACTACCGGCGTTTATCCTGTCCCCTTTGCTCACTTCACACCAACAATTCCAATGGCTGTCTTCGGAACGTTAATTTGCTACCGTCAACAGTCTTGGGGTCCTGAAATGCCAGACTTTCGAGCGAAAAGCACTCAAGTGGACTACCGACTCGGCATGGAGACGTTGCCGGTCTTCATCTACCCCGTGTTTACTGCAGTGTTCATGGCCCTACCACCCAGGAGCAGATCTGGCTGTCAATGCTACTTCCAGTGATAAAACTCGCACTTCGACGTTGGCTTTGGCTGGTTGCAAGGAGCGACGAGGATCTCGTCGGTGTCATCACTTGCTGTGTCGGTCACCTGTACCATATTCTCTTCACGGATGTGATTTTGCAGAATGCCAAGTCCATCCAGACTTTGACTGTCGTCCTGCTGTTCAACACGGGCCAAATGTTGTTGAATTGCCGCTACATCTTGAAGGATGCGGCGAAGATAACCAAAGCAAGCAACGAGCTTGAAAAGCAGTTTACAACTACATTGACAGACGCCAGCGTTCGAAATGCCTTGTGGTTTGCAAACGATGAGCAAGTGGCGGCCAAACTTCACGCGAAGACACCTTCCGCTCTGCTATCGACGTATCCAGGATACCAGGGGAAACATTTCGTTCAGCGACATGGCAAACGCGTTCGCGGGAACTCGTCGCTGAGTTTGCCGTCACTCGCTCATGTGAAAAGAGCGAGTATCACTGCGCTCAAACGCATGCAACAGGATGTAAATAATTCTCAAGGAAGAGTTGGTTCCACTAAAACTTCACAAGCACTGCAATGTAGCTTTGTGCAAGTGCTTCCCCTCGACAGCAGCATGTCGTTCCAGTCATTGACTAACCCAAACCTTCTGCTGCAATCTCTCGACGTACGTGAAAACGCTCTCGAAGATAATTATGAACCCCTTTCGACTACTACGCGAGAAGTTTACGTGCATCGTGTGGCCTCCACTCTCCATCAAACGGAAATGATTCTCCTACGATCCTACATCACCATCTTCGCAACTTCGTTCTATGGTAAGTTGCTCATTTGTGTAGACTTTTATCATTCTCATGACACTTTCCTCTCGTTGACTGCAGTTCTCTATCTCAGCTACATCTTCGCTCTCCCCAACCACAACTATTTCGCTACACTGGTTTCCATGTCAACACTAGAAGACGTGGGCAGGACTTCAAGTCGAGTCCTTCTGTTGGGTGGGCTCGAAATTGTGTTTTTAAGCATCTATCTCGTCATCATCCAACGTCGACTTGGGATCTCGGGTGTGAGTCAATTAGCTTTCGTGCTGCAGTCGCAAGTGGTTCCCGTCCAGTCAAAGTTCCTAGTGCTGTCTCTCGTAATTCTTGGCTTCCCCCTGGCTCACTACGGCAATGGGATCATTTACCACATTAGTTCAGGAGGGTGAGTTTGGACAGTTCTTTTCAAGTTTATGGGAATTCCTCGGAGAAAGTCCCAGCCATCACTCTATAATTTACCGCCTTCAAGAAACATGGTTCGGCTGTGGTGCGTGCTCATGGGGGTGGCGGGGAGCAGATTTTCGGTCAAAGTCTGCGTATATGAGTCTGTGGAATCGTTGAAAAAGGTCATTTGGGAGGTGATCAAAGATGAATTTATAGGCGACGCAGCGTACAAGTGTGCGTTTGTTTCGAACGTGCAGCTCTTTCCAGCGACAAAAGACGGCGCGTGGCTTTCAGACGATGACCCAGTGGTGTTGCAATTGGAGGACGGAGAAATTCCTCTTCAGGTCCAGAAAATGATGCAAATACAAAAGAAAATGATGGAGATGCGGTCGGTTGCAGAGTTTCTGAAAGAAAACAACATGGAGACGCCAGCGGCCAGGCGGATCCACGTGTTGGTGAAGGTCTCATCCCGTAAAAGACTCATTTTAGAGGAAGAGCAACGTGCAGTGAAGAAGGTGAAAACAAAAGTGGCTGAAATTCAGGACGAGACGATGCAGACAATTGCTGCCGCTCTGAAGTTGGAGACGTGGGGAGTTGGTGGTCGCACTCTAAACGTTTGCGACGTGGAATCGGATTTCCCAAAGTGGTTTTACGTGCGAAAGGAGACGCTGGACATCATCCAAATTGTCCAGAAACACCTCGAAAAGGGGCTTAACACTGTGTTTGTGGGGACTGCTGGGGTGGGCAAGAGCATGTTGGTCGTGTTGTTTGCGTTCTACATGGCGTTGTGCCAACAGAAACGTGTCGTCCTGTTCCGGAAGATTAAAGGCAAAGGCTTCTCCATGCTGTGTCTTGATGCAAGCAGTAAGAGTTACTGGCGGATAGAGCAAGCAGAGATCTCTGACCTTGATCTTGTCAAGCGGGAAGGTTTTGAGTTGATGCTAGACGGTCTCACGCAGGAGGACGTTGAAAAAGACTTTGGACGGCTTGCACGATTCCGTTTGCTGGCCACACCTGTGCCATATCCAATGAAGAACGACGACGTGTTGCTCTGGCGATGTCTAGTGCCGTTTTGGTCGAGTTCCGATCTCAACATCATTGGCACGCAGCATCGTTGGACGGAAGGTGAGATCAAGCAGAAGTACTTTTACTCTGGTGGCAATTTACGCGATTTCTTGTCGCCGGGAAACGCTGCTAGCCGTTGTGGTTGTGAATATTGTGCACATGGGTTTCAATTGTCGAGGGATTTTTCGAGACTCCAGCGTTCTTCGCACCAGAATTTCTTGTAAAGCATCGGACATCGCAACAACAGATATCGTCTCCACCGTATTAACCCTTGCTCAGACGGAGACCGTTGCTAGACGCCTTCACTCTAGAACGCCGTCGCGATTTGCTTCGCTGTATCCGAGATACCAAGGAGTCGAGTTCGCTACAAAGCACCGAGAACTACTTACACTGTGTACAAACCATCAAAATATCGACAAGCAACAACAAAGAAATCAACGTGGCAGTCCAACCATCCGAGTCTTCCCGCTAAATAGCTCAAAAAGTCAACACAACCTAGCTACAAGAAGCACAAACACTGAAAGCCGACAAGAATCTACGCGCCTTAGCTTGAACACTCGTCAACAAGAAGAATTCGTTCGAGGTTTAACGTCGGCATTGTTCCAGACCGAGCTCATACTCCTTCGATCCTACATCACAGTGTTTGGGCTCTCGTTTTATGGTAAGTATCTTGGAATGCGTAGGTATCGTCTCCTGCTGACTGTTTTGTGTGTTCTCGAGCCCAGCGGCGTACTTGAAGATCGTTTTCTGGCTGCTTTTTTTAAAAAAATCGCAAGTATTTCATCACCATGACGGCTATGAGAACGTCCGATTCGGTCCAAGGTTTGGTCCTGAATTTGTGTTGTGTGTGCTGGAGCTGTGCTTTTTGGCAATCTACTTGGTGCTAATTCAACGAAAGATCGGTATTTCTGGTGTCTATCAGCTTGCGTTCATCTTGTGGTCGCAGCGAGTGCTGATTCAGGGCATGCTCGTTATGCTATCCATTATGATTCTTGGCTTCCCGCTTGAACATTACGGAAACGGAGGTATCTTCCACCTCAATACGCAAGTGTAGCTGTCTCGTGCTAACTGTCAACCACTCTGACGAATTGATTAACCTTAAAACGTTGCTGAAATGATTTACTTGCTTTGTTTCCCGAACTCTCATACAGGAACCTTGGTTCGCATCCTTCTAGCTACCATTTTGTGGTATACTCTTGCCTCAGATAACGCTGAAGTGACAACATCAACTCCTTTTTATAGTGGAAATGTACATACGCGAACAAAATAACTTGTTCATGAGTCCATTCTACGATGGTGGCTGTATCACCAACTCCTTCCGATATTCCTCTCGCTCAACGCCCTGCTAGAAAGAGCATTCGAGTTCTCCGAGCAATTGGGCGATGGGTTCGACTTGTAGTTGGTCGACTGCCAGGACAATACACGATCGCGAAACTCCACGCGTTCGACCACTTTCGAAGTCATTCAGCGCCGTCCTGGGTGCTCACAATTTTACTAGCGTCACCACTGCCATGTTTGATGGTAAACCTCTTAGTTGAGAGCATTCCGCTCTCCGACCCAGCCACAGGTTTAAGAGGATCACTGCACTTCCAGATTCGAAACTTCTTGACGGCGACGATCATGACCATGATGCCGGTTTTCATCAAGATTAACTACATCCCTGAACTATCGACAAGGGCGTGGAAATTCGTATTAGGGTACGGCCTGACTGCGGCGGCTGTGGCGATTGCAAACAATGCAGCCATTTCAGTGGTGGCGAATGTATTCCCGCTGCCGTTCACTCAATTTGCACCAACCGTACCGATGGCAATCGCGGGTGGGCTCCTAAATCGTTGCTTTCTCCATCAACCAGGTATTGAAGAACGGTCGAAAAAGGTTGATCAATGGCTCGCCCTGGACACGGCGCCGATCTTCGTGTACCCGCTTTTCACAGCGGTCTTCATGGCACTAAAACCCAGTCAGCAACTCTGGCTGTCGTTGTTGCTTCCTGTTATCAAGCGGCTCATTCGTCATGTTATATGGTTGGTGTTTCGAGACGATAGAGACCTAGTTGGCGCCGCAACTTGCAGTATCAGCCATCTGTACCATGTCCTCTTTACAGCAATGTGTCTGCAAAACGCAAAGTCTCTCGAGACTCTGACTGCAGTCGTCTTGATGAACCTGTTGCAAATGCTGCTCAATTGCCGAGATATCATGAAAGACGCAGCCAAGCTACAGAGAAGTAGAAACGAACTCTTCCTCTCGTCGATCTCGGTTGGAAATGATTTGGTTTCTGCTGCCATGGGGCTTGCTGAGCAGGAATACGTCGCGAAATCGCTTCACCGAAAGTCTCCGTCGCGGTTTTTCTCGCAGTACCCGCTACCAACAAATTGACTTTGTAGCGAAACATCGCAGACTCCTTCGGATGAACCAAGTACGTGGTGGCTCGAGTGCGAGTCCTTTGGGGATCAACCAGAGCGAAATGTCGGAAGTGAATCCCCGTCAAGGGAGCAGACATCGCAGTTTACTTAGTGCAAAATCACTATCAAAGCAGGCAACGCCGCCAATTGAACAAGGCTTTGCTCAGATTGTACCGTTGTCCAGCAAACGTACAGGTTTGTTTCGCCCGATTCACCGTGGAAATGCTCGTCATATTTTCCCAAAAGCAACATATACTGAAGCTACAACTCGTGCCCAAACAATGCACTCGATTGATCCAAGAGGGAGTCGTGCTCAGAGCGAACAATATGTTGGCAACGTCACTTGGGCTTTGCATCAATCGGAGACCATCCTACTACGCTCGTACATCAGCATAGTCGTGTTGTCCTTTTACGGTTAGTCAGCCTTCTATGTCATTAAGCTGCGATTGTAGGATTAACAGGTCGTTTTCGTTTGGATTTTGCGTAGGAATCTATCTAGCGGTGGTGTTCTGGCTTCCCAACAGAAGATACTTCGCCACAATGGTCAATTTGCCCTCATTTGAGAGCATTGACATCATGATTTTCAACTTGTTACTACTAGGCTGCTTGGAAGTGACTTTCCTGGTCATGTACTTGACGCTGATTTCTCGTCGCCTTGGAGTGTCAGGAATTTACCAACTCGCTTTTGTGCTGTGGTCGCAGCGAGTTCTTCTCCAAGCCAAGTTTTTAGCGCTGTCTCTGATGATCTTAGGCTTCCCGCTAGAGCACTACGGCAATGGGATCATCTTCAGACTGAAAACCGAATAGAACCACCTCACTTATTACCTCAAACACGAAACCTCATCAGGTCTGTCGAATAGCTAGCTCCTTCTCAAGAAAAAAAAGTTATGGACTACAAAATGGTGTACATGCTTGTTTCAAAATCCAGAGGGTCTTTATTCTGCTCTCAGTTTGAAGATGATCCTGTTCCCGTAGTGCTCAAGCGGGAATCCTAGAATCATAAGCGACAATGTCAGGAACTTGGCTTGGATCAAAACGCGTTGAGACCACAGCACAAACGCCAGTTGGTGAATTCCAGATACTCCCAGTCGACGTGAGATGAGGATCAGGTACATGACCATGAACACCACTTCCATCGTACCAAGGATTATCAAATGAAACACGGTACTGTCAGCGTCGGAAAAGGTTTGGGTGTTGACCATTGTCGCGTAATATTTCTTGTTGGGGAGCCAGAACACCAGCATGAGGTAGATGCCTATACAACATAGTAGAAGAAAACATCAGACTCGACACAGGTAAATAAACCAATTCAACGTACTAACCGTAGAACAGTAGGGCACCAATTGATGTAGGACCGTAGTAGAATCATCTCTGTCTGGTGTAGTGCTGAGCAAACATTGTGGATATGGGCCTCCATTTCACGAGTATAATCCCTTTTTGGGCGGATAGATGGGTCCGTTTGGGCGCGACGACCTTCATTAGCAGGCTTTTCATTTCTCTCTCGTGCATCCGAGTCCGTAAAATCGACGACTTGGTCAGATTCAGGGAGGATGTGAGCGAAGTCCCGCTCAATCGTTTGCTTCGATAGGGATGTTGCACTCAGTAAGCTCCGATGTGTTTTGTCTTGATGTGCGGTATGATTGCTCTGAGATATTGGCAGGTCGTACGATGCCACCTCGTTCGGATTCAGCAGTTTGTGATACCTCGCCATCAAATTTACTCTCTGATAACGCGGATACTTTGAAACATACGCGATGGGGACTTCCGGTGGAGAATCCTGGGCATCTGATCTTGCTGAGCTAGCATCAAAGTAGCTGTTACCAATTCTCCTGCCATCAATACGGAAGACTCTCGAAGTTCTTCTTTAGTGCGCTGGATGTTGTCTGCGTCTTTCAAAATGTCGCGACAATTGAGCAGCATTTGAAACATATTCACCAGCCCAATTGCCCCCAGTGTCTCTAGCGACTTGGCATTCTGCAGACACATTGCCGTGAACAGAACGTGATAAAGATGACCGACAGTGCACGTCGTAGCGCCGACGATATCCAGATCGTCTTTCAGCACCAGCCAGATAACGTGACGCAGCATCCGCTTGATAACAGGCAGCAGCAACGATAACCAAAGTTGCTGTTTCGGTCGTAGAGCCATGAAAACCGCAGTGAACAGCGGATACACGAAAATTGGCACGACGTCCATGGCAACCCATTGGTCGATCTTCTCAGCGCGCTTCTTGATGCTCGGTTTCTCCATAAATTGCCGGTTTAGCAGCCCTCCGACAACGGCCAATGGTACAGTAGGCGCGAACTGCGCAAATGGCACAGGAAAAGTATCTGCAACGTCCGATATGAGTGCGTTCGACCCGATGGCAACGCCACCGAGAATCGAACCGTAGGCGACGACAAACTTCCACGAACGAGTGGACAGTTGAGGTATGAAGTCAAACTTGGCCAGCACGGGCATCATCGACACCACAACATCCGATAAATAGTGGCGTATCTGGAAGTGGAGTGATCCCTTGAAGCCGAGCGCTGGTTCTGCCAGTGGGATACTTTCCAGCAGCATGTTGGTGGCGAAACAAGGCAGCGGTGAGGCCAAGAGGATTGCAAACTCCCACGAAGGTGTCGACGATTCTCTAAATCGGTCAAACGCGTCCAGTTTCCCGATCGTGTATTCTCCCGGCAGTCGTCCAGCAATTCGTCGTATCCATCTACCCACGGCTCGAATGATCCGAACACTCTTTCGAACTGGTCGCAGCGCGAAATGGTCGTTCAGGAGAGACAGCTCCCATTGCCAATTCAATTCTCCATCGCTTGGAGACAACACACTTGGCTATTCTAAAAGCGATCACCACGGAATGAGACTATTTCCTCAGTCTGCGGGGACTGCACCTTAACATGTAGCCATCTATTGCTGGTTCCGACAAGATGGCTACATGTCTGCTTCAACTAGTCGGAACTAGTACCACTTAACACTTACGTACCGGTTACTTCACGCTTACTTATATGATCCTGCGAGCCAGTCGAAGCGGCATGTAACGGACGGCTAAGTTTGCACACGTCACACATGGCACTTTGCCTCCTGCAGCACAGCACACACCCGCAAGTTCTAAGTTCCAGACACATCCAAGCAATGCTGCAATCCTCCATTGAGTCCATGCAACGTCCGTCTTCTCCTTCGAGTTTCTGCGGAAGTTGCGCTGCAAACGACCAAGAGCTCGAGCAGCTCGGCGTAGCGGATACCATACTGGCGGACGACAACTGGAGCTGGCTGCGAGACCTGCTGGACCCCGTTCGTGACGCGGCAGTGCGCAGTCAAGGCAAAATATACTTCGCTCGGCTCTTCCAGACCCAAGACGGCGCTGAAATGGACGCGACGCTGCGTGAGATGGAGACGTGGCGCGACCAGCTCGGAGATGCAAGCACTCGACCGCGTGAACATGAATTGGCACGCGCTTTGTTCCTGTTGGGATACGACAAGAGCTTTTCGTTAGCAAGATAGACGAACCAACCCATAGACTGCGTCTGCTAGGCGCTTTTTGAGAACCTAATAGAGACACACCATGCCTACAAGCAACACGAGGCGTAAGCTGGAATGGCATGTTCAGAGTTCTTTAACTGGAAAGGAGGACGTCAACAAATTACACTGTCCGGATCAACTAAGTTGTGACCTGCTGCCGATAAGGCAGGGCGGGTATTGGAGCACCCCTCAAGAGCCGAAAGCTTCGTCGGCTTCGTCTATTTTCTTAAACTCGTAGTGACCGCGGCCGTCGAACTGCAAGCGCAGCAAAGAGAATCAGCGTTAGATCATAGACAGTAGCAGAATTAAGGATCAAATGCAGTACGCACCCGGAGCACGTATTCGTGGTACGTCCACAACGACTTGCGGTGCGACACGGTGAACAACGTGATGTTCTGCTCTCGGCAATAGCTGTACATCTCTCCTTCAACATCCACACTGACAGCAGATGTGCACTCGTCAAGGATAGCGAACTGGGGCTTGTGGTAGAACAGACGCGCCATCGCCACGCGCTGCTTCTCACCGCCCGACAACACATCTGCCCAGTCGTGAATGACGTCCCATCCGCCTTCACGCTCAACGAGGTGGCCAAGTTGGACCTTCTCCAGGTAGTGCATCAAGTCGTCGTCAGTGCGTCCCGAAGCCTGCATCTCCTTGAGCGAGTGGGGATAGATAATCTGATCACGAAGCGTTCCCAACGTTAAGTACGGACGCTGGGGGATGTAGAACAGTCCGTTGCGTTCGGGCTTGGTCAATCTGCCTCCGAACATCGGCCATAACTCGCCAAGAATACGGAAAAGCGAGCTCTTGCCGCAGCCGTTGGGGCCCGCAACAACCACGTTCATGCCGGACTTAACCTTGATATTGAGCGACGGCACTAGCACGTCTCCGTTTGGCGTCACCAGCGGCACGTCCTCGAAGTGGATCACGTGGTCGCGGTAGCTGATTTCGCCCTTGTTCGGGTACAGACCCAAGGACTCGGCCGACGACGACTGCGCCGTAGTTTCTTCCGACAAATTCTCATCCTCCGCCTTGAGCATGGTGCGCTGGTACTTGCCCTGGTCCAAGTCGCTTAGCACGTCGATCATCTCCGTTACCCGGGCAGTAAAGCCTGCAAGTCGCGTGAGCTCCCGTCCAGAGAGCACCAGTCGCCCCATGGCCTCCGACATCTTCAGCAGCATCTTTCCAGAGCGGAAATAGTCCTCCATACGCTCCGCGTACGTCGTGTGCTCCAGTCTCTTGTTCGACAAGTCCAAAAAGGGCTTGGAGAGCACAGCGTACCCAACCACCGTAGCCAAATACTTGGCAACAATATTGTCGATGACGCTCATGGAGAAGCGGAACTGCTGCGAGCTGCGCACCAAGTCAATCAACCGGCTGAACGACTGGTCCAAGATGCGCTTCTCACGCACATTGCCATTGTAAAAGGCGATCTCCTCACTGTGCGTGATCAGCCTCGAGTTCATGAAACGGAAATTGCCCTCCATCTGTTGCTCCGCAATAGTAAAGCGACTCGTGGGCTGACGTAACCACGTAAGGAAAAAACCGCTCGCCACGAGATAACTCAGCATGATTACGGGTCCTTCCACGCCAATGGTTGACGACAACTTGACGGCGTAGATGGCGATATCCAGAATGGGCTTCGACATGTTGGAGTACAGATCCGCCACCGAGTTGGAGAACCGCTCGACGTCCACCGTGAGCAACTGGTCGGCGTTGGAGATGCGGTTGTCCAAGTTGGACACCTTGTAGTACACGAACCCCTTGACGTACTGCTCGTACAGATGCCGCGTCAGGCGCGTTCGAAAGCGCAGACTGAGCTCTGTGTGGCCGTACTTGAGCAGGCTGTTGACGCAGCTCATGGGCAGCATAATGGCCACGAAGCGCCGCAGATGACGCATAAAGTCCATCTGGGAACGCGAAATGATGGCGCGTTCGATGGCCGTAAACGTGTGCAGCACCACAATGTCAAAAGACGTACGTGCCACGAGCATCACAGCCACTAAGGCTGCGAACCCCACTTCGGCCGTGAACGGGCCGGGCACAATCACTTTAAAGAGGCGAAGGAACCGTCGGTAGAACTCCTTATTAACGGCCACTTTTTGACGGGACCCGTGTTTTTTCGTCATGAATTCCGACTCGAGGCTGAAGGCTGCGTTCGCCTTCTTTTGCCCATTCTCGCGGATCGCGATGGCCAGCGCCACCTATTTTTAGACGCGGTGCGACACATGCAGCGGGACAGGGTTAGCATGCCGAGGATTACGGAAGCATTCGAATTGACAGAAGAAGGGGAGGGATTGCTGTACCAGGGACGCGATGGACACGGCGCCCGACGCCGCGTGAGACTTGGACAGCACCGCCATTTACGAGCGCAGGACGAAGACGAGAGCGGCTCTTGCGCGTCGCGCGATGCTTTCGGTTGTGAGTGAGCTTTTCGGCCAGGATCCGAAGAGGCGGTACACTGTACCGGCGGAACACGCACACGATTGGTGGATAAGTGGCAGAATCCGACCTGCGATTGGCTGAAAAGGCGCCGACGTCGACGTAAACGTTAAATCAAATTGTCAGAAGTTGAAGCCACAGAAGAGCTCGTGATGTCGCGCTCTAGATGAAGTTTACAATGGGAAGTCCTCTGTTGGTACGTACCAAAAGGCTCAGTTGGTATTATTACGGTCCTGAACGGATTCTGTATCGCTGCTGAAGCGTACGACGACCACAATCCGATGTTGCTTACAGGTGCCTAGAACGCATGATCGCCGTTGGGTCACCATTCGACAGCTCCGGCACGAAGGGCACGAGCGAATCGATCTCGGCCTTGATCTCGGGCGTGATCTTCTCCACGACCTCAATCGCCTTCAAGTTCTGCAGCAGTTGTGCCAGCGTCTTGGCACCGATCAGGACGGTGGACACGTTCTCGTTGCTCACACACCAAGCGAGTGCCAACTCGGCCATCGTGATGCCAAGCTTATCCGCCACAGGTTTGAGCTTATCCGCCTTCTTCACGCGTTCGTCAAAGTCTGGCGAGAAAGCTTTGAACAACGGGCTCTCCATGCGCGAACCCTCAGGTGTACCAGCACTGTACTTGCCGGTCAGAGCACCGTAGGCCAGAGGAGACCACGTGGTCAATCCGAGTTTGTACTTCTTGTACAGATCCACGAACTCGAATTCCACCTTGGAGCGGTTCAAGATACTGTAGACGGGTTGCTCCACAATGGGACGGTTCAAGCCGAGGCGGTCCGCGATCTCGCACGCCTCGAAAATATGTGCTGAGCTCCAGGAGCTCGTCCCCCAGTAGAAGGCCCAGCCCTGTTCAATCACGTAGTTCGTGGCGCGGACGGTCTCCTCGATGGGCGTGTACGGGTCTGGACGGTGGCAGAAGATGACATCGACGTAGTCCAGGTCCATTCTCTTGAGCGAAGCCTTCGTTCCTTCAATGATATGCTTGCGGCTCAGACCCTGTGCGTTGGGGCCTAAAAACGAACCCAAGAGTTCAGGTCCGAAGAACATTTTGGTGGTGATCACCAGGTCCTCTCGGCTCCAGGTGCCTTCAGCGATGCCTTTCTTGATGGCAGTCCCCATGTTTGTTTCGGCGAGGCCCGCGCCGTACACCTCAGCGTTGTCGAACAGGTTGACCCCATAGGCGAAGGCCAACTTCATCATCTCGTACCAGGCGTCAGGTGTGTACTTGTCATTGACGTCCATCCAGCTACCGAGCGCGAGCTTGGAGACCAGCAGACCGGAGTTGCCGAGGAAGCGGTAGGTCATCTTGTTGTTGGAGGCAGAAGCAGAGGCCATGGTAGTTGGTGGTGGTTGGAGGTGGTGGTTGTTTGGAGTGAGTAGTTGTCGGCGAATTCCGAAGTGCTTGAAATGCTAACCGAAGGAGCTTGAGCTCAGGAGCTGATTACGATGTCACGCTGAAAAATATGAAGGGGTCAAGTAATCTAATCGTTGCTGGGATCGAAGTGCTCTGTGTCAGTCAGTTAGTTGCACACAACTTGCTCATTATATTCACGAATGAATGATGCCAACTAATGTGCATGTTTTGGTTCGTAGGTAGTAGTGGTCTATTGCCATTTCTATCTACTGTTTAGAGAAAATCTAAACTACAGCAAATAGTATCTGCATGAAACGTCGCATTATTCCCTGCATTATTGGAGCCGATGGACAAGTCCCGCATGAATCGCCAAGCCTCGACGCGAGTTCCTGGGCATTCGAGCTCCACTCGATCGCTTGGGAATAGCGACTCTCGACTGCGACTCGCGGGTGCAAAAGAGGACAAAACGCCGCCTCAAGACACGACAGACGTCACTGCACCAACGTTCGACGCGCTGGAGCTTCTCGGCCCGTCGCTCTCTGAGGTTTTAACCTTCGTGCATCCACCGCAGCCTCGTCGTCTCGCAGACTCCCACCAAGAAGCAGGTGAAGGGACCAATGGAGAACCTACAGCTCCAGACAATCAGTCGCATCACGGCAGTAGCAGCACCTCCTTGAGCGACCCCAAATCGTCCGCCAAGTTCGACTTGCGGCTCTCGAGGTCGGCGCTTCTTGGCAAGTTGTCCGACCCTTCAATTGACAATGCACGCAAAACGCAGGAGTATTTTGTCAAACTACTGAGCAAGATCCAGTGTGAGGCCACGGGGCTCGTCCTGCTGCACGAACTGACCGTCGTCATGTTCCTCGAGACGACGGCCGAGCAGTTCGTAGCCATTTTGAAGCAGCTTCAGCTGCAACGCATTATTGACGTCGGCTCCATCAAGATCTTGGCCAACTCTGATGACCATGGAGTACGGATCCTACATGGGCTGTACTTTAAGAGGATCGCGATGAATCGCAGCGACGCCGGCGAGTGGACGGACGACGCCGCTCAGCAGTGCGTGGTCGAGACGTTCCTCAACCTCATCAAGTTTCTCAAGAAGATTGGCGCCATGCCGCCCAGTGAGATCCGCAAGTGCCTCACCAACCTCTCCAACACGGACCAGAGCTTCCTGCCGTCCAACGACCTCGTGCTGTGGCTGCTTGGGCGTGATGAACTCATGACGGTGGAAGAGTATCTCGGCTTTTTCGACAGTCCTTTGGCGGTTCAACTGGAATCCGAGCGTGTGTGGCCTGTGCACCCTCTCATTCAGTACTAGATGGTTTGGCTTCAAGGCACTGATGGAGTGATAACCTCACCCCATGCTTTCCTATTTCGCTCTCATGAAAACCAACTTCGACGAGATTGAAAACCAATATTCACTGTGTTGTTTACTTCGTGGCCACTTCCTCACCTTCGTCCGTGGCACTAATAAAAGCCCGACGTAGTTCAAGAGACCACACTACGCCGAGTCGTCTCATTCCGCGAGCGATCCGGTCAAACTGGACGGGTGACTGTCTCCTTCGAGTGTGCAGCCTCCGCCGTCGCAGTATCCGTCTTCCAGTGTTGTTGGGACGTTGACGAACTGGCAGCCACCTCCAGGACACGCGGCTTCGACTGTGTTGTCAAAGATGCAGGCTCCGCCTTCGCACACGGCCTCCTTGCACTTCCTGTCACGAGACACGGAAAACGTCGCGCCTCTATCAGTTTTGAGCGTCAATTGGCACTGCCCCACAGAGTAGTGAACAAGTAAATAGACGCAGCAGATCGGACGTACCGGAAGTAGCACAGTCCGCCTTTGCACGACAAGGGGTTGGCACAGTTCTCGAAGAGACAACCGCCTGCCACGCACGACTCGGTCTCGCAGGACGTTGGGACGTGAATGAACTGGGACACGAGGTTCCCTGAGTCGTCCGAGTCCGCTGCATTGACAGCATACAACAAGGAGAGCGAGACGAGGAAGAGGTCGAGTCTCATGTTGATACACTCAATAGCCAAGTCTCCGTTGCGCTTCAAAGTCAAGATCCGTTATATGGATCGTGTCCTTTCAGGATCATGTAGCCATGTTCAAAGATATGGCTACACTGAGCATCTCAAGTCCTCTGTATTATAAAGGCTCAACTGCTATGGTCCTGAACGAATCATTCTCACCACACTACCATGACCACCGCCTTTGCTGCTTACAGGTGCCTGGCGCGCATCATCTCGCTTCCGTCGGACTTCCACAGCTCGGGCACGAAGGGCACGAGCGAATCGATCTCGGCCTTGATCTCGGGCGTGATCTTCTCCACGACCTCAATCGCCTTCAAGTTCTGCAGCAGTTGTGCCAGCGTCTTGGCACCGATCAGGACGGTGGACACGTTCTCGTTGCTCACACACCAAGCGAGTGCCAACTCGGCCATCGTGATGCCAAGCTTATCCGCCACAGGTTTGAGCTTATCCGCCTTCTTCACGCGTTCGTCAAAGTCTGGCGAGAAAGCTTTGAACAACGGGCTCTCCATGCGCGAACCCTCAGGTGTACCAGCACTGTACTTGCCGGTCAGAGCACCGTAGGCCAGAGGAGACCACGTGGTCAATCCGAGTTTGTACTTCTTGTACAGATCCACGAACTCGAATTCCACCTTGGAGCGGTTCAAGATACTGTAGACGGGTTGCTCCACAATGGGACGGTTCAAGCCGAGGCGGTCCGCGATCTCGCACGCCTCGAAAATATGTGCTGAGCTCCAGGAGCTCGTCCCCCAGTAGAAGGCCCAGCCCTGTTCAATCACGTAGTTCGTGGCGCGGACGGTCTCCTCGATGGGCGTGTACGGGTCTGGACGGTGGCAGAAGATGACATCGACGTAGTCCAGGTCCATTCTCTTGAGCGAAGCCTTCGTTCCTTCAATGATATGCTTGCGGCTCAGACCCTGTGCGTTGGGGCCTAAAAACGAACCCAAGAGTTCAGGTCCGAAGAACATTTTGGTGGTGATCACCAGGTCCTCTCGGCTCCAGGTGCCTTCAGCGATGCCTTTCTTGATGGCAGTCCCCATGTTTGTTTCGGCGAGGCCCGCGCCGTACACCTCAGCGTTGTCGAACAGGTTGACCCCATAGGCGAAGGCCAACTTCATCATCTCGTACCAGGCGTCAGGTGTGTACTTGTCATTGACGTCCATCCAGCTACCGAGCGCGAGCTTGGAGACCAGCAGACCGGAGTTGCCGAGGAAGCGGTAGGTCATCTTGTTGTTGGAGGCAGAAGCAGAGGCCATGGTAGTTGGTGGTGGTTGGAGGTGGTGGTTGTTTGGAGTGAGTAGTTGTCGGCGAATTCCGAAGTGCTTGAAATGCTAACCGAAGGAGCTTGAGCTCAGGAGCTGATTACGATGTCACGCTGAAAAATATGAAGGGGTCAAGTAATCTAATCGTTGCTGGGATCGAAGTGCTCTGTGTCAGTCAGTTAGTTGCACACAACTTGCTCATTATATTCACGAATGAATGATGCCAACTAATGTGCATGTTTTGGTTCGTAGGTAGTAGTGGTCTATTGCCATTTCTATCTACTGTTTAGAGAAAATCTAAACTACAGCAAATAGTATCTGCATGAAACGTCGCATTATTCCCTGCATTATTGGAGCCGATGGACAAGTCCCGCATGAATCGCCAAGCCTCGACGCGAGTTCCTGGGCATTCGAGCTCCACTCGATCGCTTGGGAATAGCGACTCTCGACTGCGACTCGCGGGTGCAAAAGAGGACAAAACGCCGCCTCAAGACACGACAGACGTCACTGCACCAACGTTCGACGCGCTGGAGCTTCTCGGCCCGTCGCTCTCTGAGGTTTTAACCTTCGTGCATCCACCGCAGCCTCGTCGTCTCGCAGACTCCCACCAAGAAGCAGGTGAAGGGACCAATGGAGAACCTACAGCTCCAGACAATCAGTCGCATCACGGCAGTAGCAGCACCTCCTTGAGCGACCCCAAATCGTCCGCCAAGTTCGACTTGCGGCTCTCGAGGTCGGCGCTTCTTGGCAAGTTGTCCGACCCTTCAATTGACAATGCACGCAAAACGCAGGAGTATTTTGTCAAACTACTGAGCAAGATCCAGTGTGAGGCCACGGGGCTCGTCCTGCTGCACGAACTGACCGTCGTCATGTTCCTCGAGACGACGGCCGAGCAGTTCGTAGCCATTTTGAAGCAGCTTCAGCTGCAACGCATTATTGACGTCGGCTCCATCAAGATCTTGGCCAACTCTGATGACCATGGAGTACGGATCCTACATGGGCTGTACTTTAAGAGGATCGCGATGAATCGCAGCGACGCCGGCGAGTGGACGGACGACGCCGCTCAGCAGTGCGTGGTCGAGACGTTCCTCAACCTCATCAAGTTTCTCAAGAAGATTGGCGCCATGCCGCCCAGTGAGATCCGCAAGTGCCTCACCAACCTCTCCAACACGGACCAGAGCTTCCTGCCGTCCAACGACCTCGTGCTGTGGCTGCTTGGGCGTGATGAACTCATGACGGTGGAAGAGTATCTCGGCTTTTTCGACAGTCCTTTGGCGGTTCAACTGGAATCCGAGCGTGTGTGGCCTGTGCACCCTCTCATTCAGTACTAGATGGTTTGGCTTCAAGGCACTGATGGAGTGATAACCTCACCCCATGCTTTCCTATTTCGCTCTCATGAAAACCAACTTCGACGAGATTGAAAACCAATATTCACTGTGTTGTTTACTTCGTGGCCACTTCCTCACCTTCGTCCGTGGCACTAATAAAAGCCCGACGTAGTTCAAGAGACCACACTACGCCGAGTCGTCTCATTCCGCGAGCGATCCGGTCAAACTGGACGGGTGACTGTCTCCTTCGAGTGTGCAGCCTCCGCCGTCGCAGTATCCGTCTTCCAGTGTTGTTGGGACGTTGACGAACTGGCAGCCACCTCCAGGACACGCGGCTTCGACTGTGTTGTCAAAGATGCAGGCTCCGCCTTCGCACACGGCCTCCTTGCACTTCCTGTCACGAGACACGGAAAACGTCGCGCCTCTATCAGTTTTGAGCGTCAATTGGCACTGCCCCACAGAGTAGTGAACAAGTAAATAGACGCAGCAGATCGGACGTACCGGAAGTAGCACAGTCCGCCTTTGCACGACAAGGGGTTGGCACAGTTCTCGAAGAGACAACCGCCTGCCACGCACGACTCGGTCTCGCAGGACGTTGGGACGTGAATGAACTGGGACACGAGGTTCCCTGAGTCGTCCGAGTCCGCTGCATTGACAGCATACAACAAGGAGAGCGAGACGAGGAAGAGGTCGAGTCTCATGTTGATACACTCAATAGCCAAGTCTCCGTTGCGCTTCAAAGTCAAGATCCGTTATATGGATCGTGTCCTTTCAGGATCATGTAGCCATGTTCAAAGATATGGCTACACTGAGCATCTCAAGTCCTCTGTATTATAAAGGCTCAACTGCTATGGTCCTGAACGAATCATTCTCACCACACTACCATGACCACCGCCTTTGCTGCTTACAGGTGCCTGGCGCGCATCATCTCGCTTCCGTCGGACTTCCACAGCTCGGGCACGAAGGGCACGAGCGAATCGATCTCGGCCTTGATCTCGGGCGTGATCTTCTCCACGACCTCAATCGCCTTCAAGTTCTGCAGCAGTTGTGCCAGCGTCTTGGCACCGATCAGGACGGTGGACACGTTCTCGTTGCTCACACACCAAGCGAGTGCCAACTCGGCCATCGTGATGCCAAGCTTATCCGCCACAGGTTTGAGCTTGTCCGCCTTCTTCACTCGCTCCGCAAAGTCCGGTGCGAACGCCTGAAACAACGGGTTCTCCATGCGCGAACCCTCAGGTGTACCAGCACTGTACTTGCCCGTGAGAGCGCCGTACGATAGAGGAGACCACGTGGTGAGACCCAACTTGTACTTCTTGTACAGATTCGCGTACTCAAAGTCCACCTTGGAGCGATCCAAATGTTGTAGACGGGCTGCTCCACAATGGGACGGACCAAGCCGAGACGGTCCGCGATCTCGCACGCCTCGAAAATATGTGCTGAGCTCCAGGAGCTCGTCCCCCAGTAGAAGGCCCAGCCCTGTTCAATCACGTAGTTCGTGGCGCGGACGGTCTCCTCGATGGGCGTGTACGGGTCTGGACGGTGGCAGAAGATGACATCGACGTAGTCCAGGTCCATTCTCTTGAGCGAAGCCTTCGTTCCTTCAATGATATGCTTGCGGCTCAGACCCTGTGCGTTGGGGCCCAAAAACGAACCCAAGAGTTCAGGTCCGAAGAACATTTTGGTGGTGATCACCAGGTCCTCTCGGCTCCAGGTGCCTTCAGCGATGCCTTTCTTGATGGCGGCTCCCATGTTTGTTTCGGCGAGACCGCCTCCGTACGCCTCAGCGTTGTCGAACAGATTGACGCTGTGCCCGAACGCCAACTTCATCATCTCGTACCAGGCGTCAGGCGTGTACTTGTCATTGACGTCCACGAGCGAGAGCTTGGAGACCAGCAGGCCAGAGTCGCCAAGGAAGCGGTAGGTCATCTTGTTGTTGGAGGCCATGGTTCTTGGTGGTGGTTGGAGGTGGTGGTTGTTTGGGGAATAATATTAGTATCTGTTGTTCAGATGCTGAACAACTGTTTCCAACAATGTCCGTGCTTGGGGAAATGCTATCATTTACCACAGTGAAGGGCGTGGCGTGGCGGGTTAGCTGCTGCACAGGAAATTCGAGAATGAGCACGATCGTGCTCTTCCGTCGATCTCCTGCCAGATCTATCTATAGACTCGCTACGGCATTGGGAAACTACGCCTTCCTCCGCAACTGCTACATCTTAAGTTGCCCCAGTTGCTTCGGCAACCTAAAATTGCGAACTTAAAATGCTGAATATCTGTTTTCCACTGCTGAATGCCTGTTGCGAACTTAAGGCAACAGAAATTCATTGCTTAATGGTGACAACATATTATTCAGAGCCATGATCATTACAACCTGTTGAGCCAGAGACTCAAGTTAATGCAAATGGAAACTATATGTAGTTAGACGTAGGCAAGACGTACGAATACGTTTCCTGCAGTCACCACCTCCATGTCGTAAACCAGGCTACATCCCTAGCGTCTAGCTCGTCGCTTCCGTATCGTCAGTGAGACGAATTGCACGAGCTAGCTCCTCAGCCTTATACTGCATCGTTCCTCCGTCAACAAATGTTGCAGTCCAATGTAGACACCCTCCTTGGGGTACAAATGAACGCCAGCGACCTGGCCAACTCTGCGATCTGTGATTGACGAATCTTGGCCTGGATGCGGCTCACACCCGTCAGGTCGACCTTGCCTGATACGGCCCCCACCGATCTGCGCTTGCCGTCGATGCTGCTCTTCAAGTAGCATGCTGTTTGGTCTGGATTGCTGTTCACGAACGTGTAGCCTACACTAGCACGCAACCTGCAGTCTGCGTGCACTTATCGCAGCAACCAGTTGGATAGAGACAGTACACGACACCCAGGTCGTTGTCGTTGTCTACCGCGTACTCGAGCACAACCGTTGCGTCGCTCTCGTTGCCGGACGAGTCTGCGGTATCTGCCATGGTAGCATGGTATTGCACTCCAAGCTGAATATTTGTTTCTGCGCGCATTGGCGTTTGTGGGCTGGAAAAGCGAATGTAGACTGAAACCACTCAACGGACACGTGCAACATCGCAAAGCCACTTGTAAAAATATGTAAGTCACCTTTCCGATTCTGTGTGCTTAAAATCCTGTTGCCGACTTTCAGCGCTGAAGTTCTGTTGCTGTCTGCCTTCAAATCCTGGCAACAGGTTTTCAGATTCGGGCAACAAAAGTTAAGCAGATCACACAGTCAACAGGCGTTCAGCCTTTGAGCAACAGATACTAATTAGCACCCGTTGTTTGGAGTGAGTAGTTGTCGGTGAATTCCGAAGTGGTCGAGACGCTAACCGTCGTGCACTCGAGTAACTCGAGTTGAGTGACATCAAAAGTTGATTGCGAGAATCAGCGTTGAGCATGAAGGGGTCAAGTAATCCTAGACGCGACAAACACTGCACTATTTTCCTTGGTTACATGATGTAGTGTATGTCATCTTGCTGATGACGGTAGTAACAAACTTTCACAATCCCTGATTCTACAAGAATTCGCGAACGGTCAAGTAAACGTGAACTTTAGTCTGTGTGGCTCCTCACCTACAAGTACCAGTGAGTGCATCCTGTAATGTCAGCGGTATGTTCTGTGGCTGGGTAGAAAGCCTGGCATCAGTGAGTGGCCTTACCTTTTATTGGCACTTTTGAGGAAACGCAAATCTAGGAGGCGCGGACTTCTGAGGAAGTGTATTTAGTGCCTATGAATCTGGTGTTGATGTCAGGACATTTGACCGGCCAAACAATTCCTCTGTGCGCAACTCCTGCTCTCAGTGAAGCACGAAGCTGACAGTGCTAAGGTCTGAAATACGGCTTGATAGATTCATCAATGGGGACCGAAATACTCGAGTACTCCATGGCAAGTCCGACGGCACGTCCGTCCTCGTTAACGCCAAGCGAATCCGTGTGGCCAGCAAACGAGAAGTCAGGCACAACGGTGCATGCCGTGACGGTATCAAAGTAGACGCTGAACGGTCGAGGAAGAGATTGACATGTTGTCTGTGGCACTAGCCGTAAAACCATCCTATGGAAAAAGTTATCACGCGTCTGAACGGCAACTCCGTGGCATGTCGTTCTGTGTGCTTACTGGTGGTTTATCTGTAGTGGATTTCTGCCTCAAACAACGTTATACGAGGCGCAAGGGCCCTCCCAGCACAAACGGGTGGGCTTGCACATGTATCCGTATTCGTAATACGTGTAAGCTTCGCTATTTAATAAACAACAAATGTGATTGTTATTGGAACACGGTGAGTTATCCAATTGCATTTTGGTGCTGCACTGGTTCACGTACATGTACCATACCCTTTTTCAGCAGTCACTACGTGTACACCTACAGAATTCCAACCATAACGCAGCAGTACTCACAGCTAAGTTTGGCCTCTCAATCACTTCGGAATTCACCGACAACAACTCACTCCAAACAACTAACCACTAACCACCACCAACCACCAAGCATGACCTCTGCTGCGTCCGATAACAAGATGACCTACCGCTTCCTTGGCGATTCCGGCCTGCTGGTCTCCAAGCTCTCGCTCGGTGGCTGGATGGACGTCAGCGACAAGCACACGCCGGATGCCTGGTACGAGATGATGAAGGTGGCGTTCGAAGGCGGTCTCGCCGAAACGAACATGGGGACTGCCATCAAGAAAGGCATCGCTGAAGGCACCTGGAGCCGAGAGGACCTGGTGATCACCACCAAAATGTTCTTCGGACCTGAACTCTTGGGTTCGGTTTTGGGCCCCAACGCACAGGGTCTGAGCCGCAAGCATATCATTGAAGGAACGAAGGCTTCGCTCAAGAGAATGGACCTGGACTACGTCGATGTCATCTTCTGCCACCGTCCAGACCCGTACACGCCCATCGAGGAGACCGTCCGCGCCACGAACTACGTGATTGAACAGGGCTGGGCCTTCTACTGGGGGACGAGCTCCTGGAGCTCAGCACATATTTTCGAGGCGTGCGAGATCGCGGACCGCCTCGGCTTGAACCGTCCCATTGTGGAGCAACCCGTCTACAGTATCTTGAACCGCTCCAAGGTGGAATTCGAGTTCGTGGATCTGTACAAGAAGTACAAACTCGGATTGACCACGTGGTCTCCTCTGGCCTACGGTGCTCTGACCGGCAAGTACAGTGCTGGTACACCTGAGGGTTCGCGCATGGAGAGCCCGTTGTTCAAAGCTTTCTCGCCAGACTTTGACGAACGCGTGAAGAAGGCGGATAAGCTCAAACCTGTGGCGGATAAGCTTGGCATCACGATGGCCGAGTTGGCACTCGCTTGGTGTGTGAGCAACGAGAACGTGTCCACCGTCCTGATCGGTGCCAAGACGCTGGCACAACTGCTGCAGAACTTGAAGGCGATTGAGGTCGTGGAGAAGATCACGCCCGAGATCAAGGCCGAGATCGACTCGCTCGTGCCCTTCGTGCCGGAGGTGTCGAAGACGGACGGTACCAAGATGGTGCGTGCCAGTCACCTGTAAACCAACAGTGCAAGGCTTGTGACCTCCTTAGT
The DNA here is from genome assembly GCA_032158285.1 of Phytophthora sansomeana. Lineage (NCBI taxonomy): Eukaryota > Oomycota > Peronosporomycetes > Peronosporales > Peronosporaceae > Phytophthora > Phytophthora sansomeana. The sequence goes on along the minus strand of JAPDHH010000005.1, from coordinate 20,854 downwards.
GAGGTGATGCAGAAGCAAATGGGCCTTAACCCCTTAGTTCCCATATGTTGTACCGTACTACATAAGAGGTGTATACCCTAATTCGATTTTGTCGCAGTTCTATACTATGTTGGACCTCCAACATAAGCGTTTTGACTTGATTTTTGTATTGGACACACCTCAAGATACGAATATACTGAAATCAAGAATAAATCGTGAGGGTCACTGGACCCGATTCACTGTTGAACAGGATAGAGAGAAGCCATTGTCACCCAGTACGAACGGGTGGCCGCCAGCCACGGAAGTCCTCATTCTTCAAAACGCGAGCAAGGACGAGAAGCGACGATGGTGGCGACGGAAGGCAAGACGCCGCGGCACAGACTGACGGAAGCAGAGCGCCAGCAGTGCCTAGCGGGACTGAGTGAGCGGCACCAGCGCCGTCTTCGACGGACAGAAGACCAGCAGGCGGCAGCAGATGCAAAACAGAGCGTTGCGGGGGCGAAAAGGGCGAAGAAACCATCCCGGAAAAAAGCGTCAAAGCTAACGACGCCAGCCATGGAGGTATGCAACCGTGCTGCCAACCCTCCCCAAACTGCAGAGGCCAAAGAGACTGCACAACACGTGGAGGCAGCCGGGGCCAAGGACACGACGGCAAGTGAGGTGCATGCAGACGCTAAGGAGACGGCGGTGGAGCAGGTCGTTGCTTTAGGCGCGGCCGTTGAAGAGGTGGTCTCGGATATCGTGACCTCTGTGGCCGTAGCTGCGGAAGCCGGCCGTAATCTCGCGGCTCCAGTGGCCAAGTAAAAGAAGCGTCGTCGGGCTCTCTTGCAGGACGAAAGTGACGAGAATGCGGGTGACCACGTGGCGCAGATGCCGCCTCCTTGTGTTATCGATGGCGACGCAAACTTGATGAATTTCGGAGCGGAGAACTGTACTGGCCTGAATTCTGACGAAGATACGTCTATGGAAGAGGATCCTGAAGATGAAGAAGATGCTGGAGACGATGACACGTGGACTGAAGACTGGGACATCGGTGTACTAACCGATGAAGACTCGGACGGCGAAGGAGCCCCACTGCCGGAGTCGGTCTGTTTGACTGTTGCACGGAACAAGCCAGCGATATCGATGATGAGGACAAACGGGTGGGAGTATGGTAAGTTATGTTGTCATGCGCCAACATTCACGCTCGATGTGGCCAGCTAGATCCAACATAGTATCAACCTAACAGGCTGTATCCGCGTACTGTTCGTTGTAGACCCCAGCAAGTTTGGTCCAGACCCGACGTATGCTGGACTGTATGATGGTCCTTTTGGTCCGAGCGACAGCGTGATGGCCGTGGCGGACGACCCTTTGGCTCTTCTCTTCTACTTCATGCCGCCCAAGTTGTGGACTCAAATTGCTGTTGAGAGTAATCGCTATCACGCACAGACAATCCCGGCCCGAGCTCGCGCTATCCGTTCGCAGCAGCGACGCCAAGCTGATGAAGTGGAGGAGCTGGGTGACATCGAGGCCAGACTTGCGGCTGTTGAAGACATCAAGCCGTGGGATATACTTCGAGTGGTGGCGTTGTTGATATCGAGAATGCTGTGCCCCATCCGCAAAGGAATCGCCGCGCATTGGTCAACGAGGCAGGCTGGGGCGCTGCCGACAAACCGCTTCAACCTCTACATGGCGAAGCACCGGTTCTTCCACATCATGGGCTACCTCCACTTCTCGAACAACAGATCTCCCCAAGCTCAAATTGAACGCGCTTGGAAGATTCGGCCGGTCGTTGATGTACTTCAGCGGACTTTCGGCCGGGGATATCGTGCACCTCCTGTGATCAGTTTCGACGAAGCTACTCTGCCATCTCGCTCGCGATACCACCCGACGCGGCAGTTCAACAAGGACAAGCCCCACAAATGGGGCACCAAGGTGTTCGTGGCTGCATGCGCTAAAACGGCATACTGCATGAGGTTCGTGACTGGCAACAAGCTTCGGCTTGCTGCCGTTTTTTTGTTCAAGTCCTTATGTTGCCTATGGGGCAACATAAGCACTTGCTTTCACGTTTGCGAGTACATCATATCACTAACATACGTGATTTTGTGATGTTGAGTTGTGGCCAAGCTCGCCGAGCCGACCACAGAGGCAACGGGATCGGACCGAGAGGAGAAAGTTGACGGCAGTCCTGATTGGCCAGCGAAGTTGCCGCCCCCAGTTACCGCACTGGAGTGACTAGGACTAATTTAGTGACGAAGAGTCCTCGGTTGGACCAAATATACTACCGACCGAGGACTAAAAGTCAGGAATAGGTCAGTTTTGGTCCCTCTGTGACAACCACACGAGGGCACATCGTAGGGACGAATTCGTACCTATATTGTAATGGGCCCTCCCCAATTACATAAGTAGGTAGGTCTTATATACAAAAGTAGGTATAAAAGCACGCGGCTAGCGCGTGCTGTGTTGTCGCTCTCTGATTGGCTAAAAAGTCAAACATTATAGCCAATCAGGAGTCGACCTGCATATGAGTGGTTCCCAGAGGTCTAGGGCTCCCGCCCTGTTCCTAAATTAAAACAGAGTCTATTTTACTAAGAGTTACGTCTATCTTGCTTGTGAGCTTCCTCGCTACGTGTAAGCTAGTAACGGTAAAGCCATAGCCCGTTACACCTGGTAGCACTTCGTAGTCCTTCCAACGACCAAGACCAAGACCAAGATGCAGCACGGCTTGACATCCGGTTCCCCCGGAACAACTATGGAGAACGACAACTTCCCCCACCTCACCCGCGTTGAGTGGGAGGTTTCCACCGCCTCGCGGCGGTGTCCGGACAAGTTGTCGTGGCGTCGCTGCTCAGCGCGGCTTCTCCCAACCAGCAACGTCAAGCCGCTCAAGAATTCATGGAACGAGAGCTCGCTGAAGCCAAGCAGCGAGGACAGACTCCTCGCGTTCCAAGACTGACGCCGTCAAGATGGAAACCTCGACGTACTCAGGCGCCGGTCCAGACCGGCTGCCGCTGAATCGGTTGTTTCGGGAAATTGACATCGCCATCGCCTCGAGATTGATCGAGGCGCCGTCGGCAAAGGTGAACTTCCTCCTCTCCCGGTTATCCGGGAAAGCCAAAGAGTGGGCCCTCGGCAAGACGCGCAAGCGTTCCCCACTCTGGAAGCTCTCCAGAGTGACCTACGTCTGGCCTTCGAACCACATCCCGCGTCCGCGCTAAATTCTTCGCCCTCAAACAGGGTAAGATGTCGATGCGGGACTACGTTCAGAAGACCCGACACCTCGCTTCGTGCATCACCACGAGTCCCATCGACATGGCTTCACAGGTCCATGTCTTCGTGTTCGGAATGCGAGAAGGTATGACGCGTTACAGCCTCACTCGTGCAGAGCCTGACACTCTAGAGAAGGCATTCGCCCTCGCGCTTCGCGAGGACTATGTGGTGACGTCGTCATACACCCGCACGATGCCGGTGGCCGACTCGACGAACGCACCCGAGCCGATGGAGATAGATGCCATCGAGGCATCGACCACTCGGCGCTGGTCCAACCCCACCGCCTCGCGCGGAGGCAGATCCCCGCGTCCGATGACATGCTATCGCTGCCGGAAGCTTGGTCACCGCGCGGCCGTTTGCCGCGCGCCTGCCCCCGTTGCCGCGAATGCCACGGTCGATGAAGTCGACAATCCGAGCCAGGTCGCCCAGTCAAAAAACGGCCTGGGCCAGTAGGCGCAGGGCGCCCTACTGGCTGGAATGGAGGTCCGGGCCCACCGGTGGCGACCCGACCTCTTAGCCCTCGAGTGCTTTTGCACACTTCAATGCCACCACTGCCAGTGACGACTCGAGACTGATTATCCTGAATCTCCACGTCACTGGCGCTCAGCGTCCGCATCGCGCGCTCCTGGACTCAGGAGCGACGAACAACTTCTTACGCGCATCATGTTTGTCGGTGTTGCCCTCAGAGATCCCAATTCTCGAAGGTCTCGGCGAGGTTGTTGTGAAACTCGCTGACGGCAAGTCGCACCGCGTCCCGCGGCGCGAGGTACACCTCCCGTATCCATTCGACGGCTTCTCCAGTCGAGACGACTTTCTGGTGATCTCGATGAACTACGCCTTCGACTGCATTCTCGGGATGCCGTGGCTCGCGCGCTACCAGCCTGAGATCAACTGGTTGGCGTGGTCGGTCCGGCGCTGACACAACTTCGACGTCAGCGAGGTGTTCACCCACCTCCTTGTGTCACCGCGCGATTGGCCACACGTTACCGTCGTGGATCGATCATCCACGACGCGAACCGTACACAGAGTGAGCGATGGCCCTCTCTGTACGGCGTGTGCAGTATTGCTGGCCGCACCAGCTGAGCCTCCCTCGCGTACACGCGAGGCGAACGAGATTGTGGTCGAGCGTGAGCTCCCACTAACATACGAGACGACGGTCGAGCATGGGTTCCCGTCGACGAATGAGATGGCGGTCGAGCATGGGTTCCCGTCGACGAACGAGGCGAAGGTCGAGCGTGGGTTCCCGTCAGCAACAGATCTGGCGGTCGAGCATGGGTTCCCGCCGTGCGAGGAAATGGTGGTCGAGCACGAGTCCCCACCACAGCAAGTGTCCGCGGTCGTGCACGTGTCGCTCCCGCTTCCCGATGTCGCACGCGTTCGCGCGGTTCACCCGCGTGCTATCGGTGCGGATGGACATGGCCTCTCGCACCTAGAGGGGGTGATTCCTCGTCCGAAGCATCGTCCAGCGACAGCTCCATACTCCCCGCGTCCACGCGCGGTGAGCGCAAGAAGAAGAAGTCCAAGCATCGCCGTCGTCTGAAGGCACGACGCTCGATCCCAGACGCTCCATTCGCCACGGAGTCAGTTTCCGTGGTGGAATACGTAGACGGTGCCCCTCATCGACAGCGCGTAGTCGAAGTCGCTAACCCACCGTGCGAAGCCTCTTCAATTACGCGTCTCCCAGGCCTCTCCTGGAAGAGCTTTCTCCGCGACCTCAAACGTGGCGAGGTCGAGCAAGTTTGCCTCATCATCACACGTGACGAGGAGCTTCACACTGTCAGCGACCGCGAAGAGCTCCCGCGTCCCAAACACGCCGAACCGAAGTCGGCGCGCGAGGAACGCTTCGCCGCGCAGTCTTGGGAGTCACTGAAGGCGTCTTCGAATCCCGTGTACAACCTCGCACGCGAGTACGAGGACGTATTCCCCGACAAGATCCCCGCGGAACTGCCCGCTGACCGCGGAGTACGCCATGAGATTGATCTCACGCCAGGAACAAAGTACTGCGTGACGCGGCAGTGGCCGCTGCCGCGAGATCAAGTCAAAGCCATCGACGACTTCTTCGAGAGCCGTCGTCAAGCCGGACACGTGCGTGAGAGCATCTCTCCTCACTCGAGCCCCACCTTCTGCGTCAAGAAGGCGACCGGCGGCTGGCGCATTGTCCACGCCTTCAACAAGCTGAATGACGCCACCATCCCAGCGCAGACTCCGATCCCGCGCAAGGATATGATCCTCGATTCCATGTCTGGCAGCGTGATCTACAGCGCTATTGACCTGACGGACGGCTTCTATCAGATCCTGATGAGGTCGGATGACGTTCCTCTCACAGCTGTGAGTACTCCAAGCGGAATGCTTTGGGAATGGCTCGTGATGCCCCAGGGTCTCAAGAACGCACCCGCCACCTTCAATCGTATGGTTTCCCACGTGCTGCGGCCTCTGCGCGACTTCGCGCAGAGTTACTTCGACGATATCTTCGTACACAGTCGCGCCGTGGAAGTCCACTTACGACACCTGAAGCAATTGTTTCAGGTGATGCGGGAGGCGAAGCTGTACGCGAACTTGAAGAAATGCGTTTTCTGCGCACCGGAGATACCGCTCAACCAGGAAAGAGACGCCATTTTATCTCGTCCATGGTTGGGACGCGCACACTACGCTAAAGGCGATGTCGTCGTCGCTCAAACGAGGAACCGGAACTCAGACAGATGCTCTAAAGTGGCGCAGAGAGGTCCACAGACAACAAGAGATCGCGTTGGAAATGGCGAAAGAATATCAGGCGTCTGAGAAAGCACACCGAGCTCAGAAGCACAATGAGTCTCTGAGTCGTCAGGAACAAGCGTCCATACCGAGACAGAGTGATGACGAAGCTTCTGACGCAGTCCCAACCGATGACCGAGAGGATGAAGAACCCCAGAAGTCTCTGTTTGCACCTGGAGAGAGAGTTTGGTTGTACATGGAACGGGTGAAACCTGGATTGACGAAGAAACTCGCTCATCGGTGGCATGGTCCCTTCAGGATCAAAGCTAAGGTCGAGGAGTTCGCGTATGAGCTGGAATTGCCGGATCGGAGTGAATACCGGTTCTACTCGGTAGTGCATGTGTCCCGACTGAAGGCCGTGAGAGAATTCGAAGACAGACCGACAGTTCGGTTGGTATCAGACGTCACCGAGAATTCACGTTTCGATTTTGACGAGGAGTTGCTCCCTGAAGATAGTTGGGAACCTGACCATCATACGGGTGAATACGAAGTGGAGGCAATTCTGGATGATCGAACACCACTGTCAACGAGCACTGAACGCGCTGTACGAGAGTTCAAAGTCAAGTGGGTCGGATATGATAAACCCACTTGGGAACCCGCTTCAAATTTGTCGTGTGGAGGACTTCTGTACGATTATATACGGCAAAAGAGGAGTGAAAGACGCCTGCATATGGTCCAAGTCGCTGATGAGGACTAGAGGCAGTGCCAAACGAGAATTGGATCGACCGTGGGGTTGGTGTAGCCCACGGTAGTGATTGAAAATGCTACTACACCACAATTGCATGATGCATATGACGTGAACGAATTTTTGGAAGGAACTTGGATTGCTGTGGAATTAAATTTTTGGTCCTAAGCTGCGACTACAACAAAACGAGACTTCGATGACACTCTGCGCAGCTTGAAAGGTGAAAAATGAAGATGAAAACGCCCGGACCGAGGCCTAAATCTGGGCGCCGGTGCCAGGAGGCGATGCACCATCAGTAGCCGGGCATGGAACACGACCTGGCGAGGCACCAGAGGCTTCAGACGCTTCGTCCGACTGCTCGGCAACGCCAGCAGCACCAGCTGCAGCAACAGGAGCCGCGGCCGTCACTTCGGAAGATGCTTCAGCCTCTTCACGGCGACGGAGCTCCTCAATTCTTGAACCCACGGTGCCGAAATTTCTTGGGCAGTCAACGAAAACTCACCACGATGCCTCGGCCAACCTCTTCACGTGTCATCCCGCGGGGGATGAAGAGAGGCACGGCCGGGTTGCACGGGGCGAACGTCGTGTTGAAGGGGTGTTCGGACGGAACGTCTACCCAACAATTGCGCCACGGCTGCCTCGCAACCAGCGCCGAAACCTCACCGACCCAATCTTCAGAGGTTGGAGCCCACAGAATCACCTCGAACGAGTACTGAAGGATAGTGGGCTCCAATATGAACTCCGTGATCATGGTTGGCGGGCCATCGCTGGTATTGGTACACGACAACCAGAACCGGTGGGGAACTTGCTGGCGAAGACGGTCAGCACGTAAGTTGCGCGACTTGTTGTACCGCCGCCACGCAGCTAAGATCGCCTGGTACACCGGCGACGACTCACCGAGCTGTACAACGAGCTTCCGCAGGAAACGCTCAACCGAAGCAGCAGAAATCCAGTGCCCTCGTTCCCACGTGGCGAAACCGAGGTCTGCCTTCTCGGTCGTACCCACTGCAGTGCCTTGGAGCTGACGCCAGTGCTTGACAGCCCTCGGCAAACCAGTGGCACGAGTGGAAATCTTCACGTCCGGCATATAGTTGTCCGCGCCGAAAAGACAAGGACGCTCGGGGAGCAAACCTCGGAGGACTTGCCATGGGTGCAACGGGTCCTCATAGTTGCAAGAAGCGAGGATCCCGGCGACCGAGCATTGTGTCTCGGTGTCGGCGGCCAGCGGCGGAGGAATCCGGCCGTTCTGGATCTGGCACCAGCACTTCTGCGCTCCTGGGGCAGTGAAGCCCGGAGTCAAGAACGGAGACGCAGAGGGGGCCAGACGCCTAGAAGACGTGACGCTTGCGCCCGCTTGAGCAGAAGACGCCACAGCAGACACAGGCGTAAATTGGCTCGAATCCGTCCCATGCATCATTGACAGCGTCGCTGTGACTTCCACACGCGGACGTGGCATGCGAGAGCCCGAACGAGGCGGTGTGGCCGGAGGGCGAACCAAGGGAGCCGTCGGAACCACGGTGAGCGCGGTGAAACCACAGACGCACCACCACTCACAGGAACCGCCGGCACAGAAAGCTGAGACGCAGCCTGTCGTGACCGTACCAGCATTGGCTGAGACCGCTGCAGGAGCTGATGGCACAGACGACACTCCGGAAGATGCAGGGGCAGACTGAGAGCCCAAGACGAAGTCGTCCGACGCTGCCTCCAGCTCCGCGGCCCGACCAGACCGCAACCCGGCTATCTCCGAAGCTTCACGCGTCGGACGACCGTCACGGCGAGGCTGGGAGACCACAAGCGACGAAAACGGACTCTGAGCAGGAACCGTAGCCTGTGAAGCCTCTGCCGTGTCCTCATCCACCGACATGTCAACGACATCAGCCGGTGGACCCGGTACAGAGACTCCAGTGGCAGGCGTGTGCAGAGAGTCGCTCGTCGACGCTGCATGAGCCACTGTCCCAACCTTGCTGCTTCGCTTACCGACCATGTGAACGGGAGGTGTCGTTGAGGCCGGGCTTAAGGCCGTGGGCTGCTGAATCGGCACCGACCGAGTCTTCGCCCGAGGAGGAACCAACGGACGCCCGAGACGCTCGGACAAAGGCAACCGAGACGAAGAACCCCTAACCGAGCCTTGAGTCTGCTAGCGGCGGCGCTTCAGAGAAGGGATTAGAGGACCCGAATCATCTGAGTCCTCGGAAAGACCACCAAGGTCGACCGTCGAGACAGAAGACTCGGACGAGGCTCCACTACCTCCGCCCGAAACAGCAGAAGCAGCTGGCACGCTTGCAGAAGCTTGAGAAGACGGAGTCGCAGCTACCGAAGACGAAGGATGTGCTCGCTTGGTCACGGACTTCGGCACGTCGATGCCCAGAACGCTCAAGTCGACCTCCTCACTAGCAACACCTGACAGAGACAAAGAGATGGTGAGAAGGTGAGAACAGACGATACGACGGCAGACAGAGGCTTACCTGCCATGACAGCGACGAAGAGGTCAGGGTCGATGTCTTGGTCGAGCGCGTACTTCCGGAGGACGTTGATGGAGAAGCGTAAAGCCTCGTTCTCCGTCTCCAGAGCTTTCTCTCGCGCCTGGGGCGCCGAGGGAGTACTGCGCAGAAGCGCTTGGATATTGGCGAGCTGCGCAGTGTTGGCAGCGATCCCAGCCTTGAATTTCTCGCGGTCGAGACGGAGCGTACGGTGGGCCGAAGCAATCGACCGATTGTACGCCTCGGTCTCGACCTTGAATTTGGCCTCGAGCTCAGCATGGCTCGCGAGAGCCCCGTTGGCCGCCACCAACTGTCTGTGGAGGTCCGTACAGTCTTGGCGGACGCGCTTGAGCTCTGACGAAGCCTGACTGAGCTTCCCCGACACATCCGTACAGAGAAACTCAGCCCGCTGACGCATGGTCACCTCATTGGCGAGGGACGCCTCGGTGCGGCGCAGTCGGCCTTGGAGGTCACCGATGATACCTCGGAGCTCTTGGATATCATCCGGTAAACCGAAAGGTTCGCCAGGAGGAGGAACCGCAGCGTCCACGACGCAGGCGAGGGTTGAAGCTTGCCCCAAGCGGTCGTCCAAGTCTGGATCGACACGCAGCGGGGGAACCCGAGCCGTGTGCACGAATAGACGAGCGAGGCGAACGAGCTGCTCTTCCGACGCCGAGACCACGCGACTGACGACCTCGTCCGCAGCATCGTCAGCAACCGTCTGCACCAAATGCGAGGTTGCATAAGGAAAATTAGGCTGCGCCAACGCTGACGCGACGGCTGCGGCAGTCTCGGTGGAGACGGACGGTGGTGGAGCAAGGTGCTCTGACGCCTGCGTACCGTCAACCGAGGGCTGCGAAGCCACGGACGAAGCGAGGAGGGACGAAGGCGCTTGCAGCACACGAGAACTCGAACCAGAAGCCTCGTTCGGAACGGTATGCCGCGAGGCAACCCGTCCTGACGACGAAGACGTGGAGACCGACGCTTGGGAAGACGCCAGCGACGATCGAACAGCCGGAGTCGCCGACGAACTTGAGGCGTGGCGAGCGAGCCAGCCGAAACTTCGTTGTGGTCAAGGGTGTGCGACGCACCGCGCATGAGAGCGACAAGACCCGCGCTCGGACTCCCAGAAGACCCAATCGGCGAAGTAGGAGGCGATGATATCTCGGACGACTCCTGTGCAGCGTCCCCAGACGACCCAAGGGCAGTAGAAGACGAAACCGAGGCCCCAGTGTGTCTTGACGGCCGAAGAGGCGAAGCGACAGGTATTCCAGCAGATGAAGCGTCACGAGCCGTGGATGAAGGCTCTGACGATGGCTGCATGAGCAATGCAGAGGAGATACAAGGTGCGCAAGTAAGTAACGAGATGTCGGAGACGTCACAAGAACTGAGAGAGCATGAGCGTACCTCAGAATTCTCACCAAGCGAGCAGAGTGCCAGTGCAGTGGCCTCCTCCAAGTGGCGAGAACGGCCAGGCATCGGCGGGACAGAAGGCACCACGACACTCTCCAGCGACGCGGTTCGGGTCGCGTTGGGGGCAGTTGTGATGTTGAGCTGTGGCCAAGCTCGCCGAGCCGACCACAGAGGCAACGGGATCGGACCGAGAGGAGAAAGTTGACGGCAGTCCTGATTGGCCAGCGAAGTTGCCGCCTACAGTTACCGCACTGGAGTGACTAGGACTAATTTAGTGACGAAGAGTCCTCACGCCGGCCACGGCGCCTTCTCTCGCTACCAACTAAAAGTCAGGAATAGGTCAGTTTTGGTCCTTCTGTGACAACCACACGAGGGCACATCGTAGGTACGAATTCGTACCTATATGGGATTAGGGATATCCTACAGAGATAGGTTCACACTTGATATTTATATAGGGATCTAGGATAGGGTATAGGAAGAGCTAAGAAGGCCTCAGGGCCACAAATGACAGAGCAGAATTTTCCCCCAGGTCAAGTCCGACTAAGGTAAGCCTAGCTAGCTGACCGTAGCGACTGGATACACTCGGCTGAGTGGATGCCTGCCGACGAGCTTCAGGTACACTGACCGAGAGCTCGTCCTGGTAAGGCCAAGAACAGAGAAGGGAAAGGAGAGATATTTGGCCGATTGTTACAGCGATTACACGTTGTATACTGTATTGGAAGTGCGAAAGAGCCCTCATACATTCTTAACGCCGAGGTTTGACCTCGGCAGCCCCGTTTAAGCCTTGACCGGCCTGTACCCTTCATTCTGAGGGACAACGAGGGTTAGTGCGAAAGCACGAACGTACATCCTAGCCTCGCTCGTGCTAGTGGTGTATTGTATTTGGGTAGACCTACCACGGACTCTGTATACAGAGGACACATTCCAACCCGGTATAAGGGATCGTTCCTGAGCCTTCAGGTCTGGTTCCAACATATTCGCCGACCTTTCGAGGGAAGCGTGTGTTGTTGGTGGGACTCATCCGCCTAGGAAGAGAATTTCATCGTGTTCCTACACGACAATTTTGCAGGATTGAGGTCTACTGCGGCGCCAAGACGCACCTGCTTACCCCCGTCCCCAAAGACAACAACACAGGCGAAGCCGCTGTGCTGCGGAGTATGAATGCGCTGTTTCCCCCATCACCGACGTCGCCTTGGCGGCTAGTGGTCACCGATCGCTTCTACACATCTGTAAGACTGGCATTGGAGCTACTACATCGCCGAATGTACTTGACTGGGACCATTCAGACGGACCGAGCCGGCTACGCGGAGAAGATCATCACTACCAAAAATTTCCGGCAAGTGAACAAGAAGAAGGTGACGGTCCCACCTCAAGGCACGATCAAGCTCGCGCAGAACAAGCGGTTCCCGCAGATAACGGCGGCAATGTGGATGGACAGAATTCCGGTTCACTTGCTTTCGAGCGGCGGCAGCCGCAGAACCGGCACAGTCAGTAAGGTCTATTGCATATGCTCGTACTGATAGTATTGATCCTAACTTGGCTTATCTGTACCAGTGCGTCGTATTGATGGCGAAATGAAGGGCGTCCCTGCACCAGAGTTGGTTCGTGATTACCATCGATGGATGGGCGGTGTGGATGTACACGACCAGCTCCGGATGCAGCGGTACAGTGTTCAGCTTTGCTACAAGTCCAGGAAGTACTACAAGACACTGTTCCTCGGGTTGCTGGACATGGCTTTGGTGAACTGCTTTATTGTCTTCCGTCATCACCGAAAAGTGAACAACAGGAGTCCTCCTAAGCACTTCGCGTTTTTCGAGACGTTAGCGGACCAACTTCTTGCGATTGATTCTGAAGAGATGTACACGGTTATTGAGGTGAGTGATATGTTGCAGAGGCAACATTAGCCTCAAAATTTTGGTGAATCATGCAACATAACGTGGCTTTATGTTTATGAATACAGAACGCAACTCGTGCCCGGGACCGAACAGCAGCGTCACCAGCCCGAGAAGAAGCGAGACCATCAATGACAGCCCCGCAACGTGCGGAAGACGGGCACCGTCTTGAAGAAAACCCAGACAAAGTGGACGGAAACCAAGGCGTCAAGCATCGCCAGAGGTCTTGCAAAGTGTGCGCAGTTTACAAGGTGAAGCCAAGGAAGTTCACAAAATACTTCTGTCCCGAGTGTTCAACGGGGAATCGACGGTGAGTGCTGCTATTACTTGTTTTATCTAGCTTGACTAACGTTACGCTTTGTCTAGCAAATATCTGTGCAATGTAGTCCGCGAGGGGAGAGAGAAAACCTGCTACCATATTTGGCACGACGACTGGAACAATGGCTTCGATATTCCGCGTCGCTTGCTGCTGGAGCACAAGCTGCGCGACCGCCCACCGTCCTCGCGCCCAGGGAAGAAGCGTCGCCGTCGGAATTCTGCGGCGCGAAGCACTGGCGACGAAGGCGCAGGTGGCTTGGAAGAATATGCAGCAGAGGATGAAGACGCAGGCGACTCGGAGCTAGATGCAGCAGAGGATGAAGATGCCCGTGCCTCGGAAGGGAAGCAGCAGAGGATGAAGGAGCTGGCGCCGAGCAGGACTGCAGTGAAGACTCGGTCGGCGACATAGCGGTTAGCGAAGGCTAGTTGCACCTTTTGTATCCATGCAATCAATTGAAACAGTAGTGCAATACATTGAACCTGGTTTGCAATCACTTGAAACGCTCCTTTTCATTCGTCTTATGTGCCAAAACGGAGCTGCTGTACGTGTGCAATGCTTCAGAAATGATGCGAACCGATAAAAAGTCCAACTGTTATGTTGGTATTACCATCATAACTGAGGAGATAGATGCCATGGGGTCAACATATGAAGCTTTCATGTTGGATATGCATGCGCTATACGCGTCATGATGGTCCTATCCTCGCCTACCCCTCCCGCGAAAAAGCGTACTTAACGGTGACATATACAAATTCCAAGTCTATCTTATGTTGGAGGTCCAACATAAGGGTCAAAATATACCGGAACTAAGAGGTTAATAGGCGTGAGTTTTATGGTACAAGAGGTCTAACCTTAATGTAGCCATATCTTGTGAACATGGCTACATGATCATGAAGATCTTCACATTTTGATGCGCATGCGAGTCCACCTACCTGTTGAATAGATTAGAACGGGTGAAGATGCCCGCCTGGTACGGAAAGCATCAATGAGAAAGGAAAGGTTTCGCACAGAGGATATGTATACGAACGTCACTGACAGCCAAAACTACACTTTGTCATCACCACCAACCACTGATGAAGACTCTTTCTTACGCTGCTCCAATTGATATTCTATAGCTGCCGCAAGGACGACACACTATTATGCCAATGCATCTGATAATCACCTTGGAAGCAGACCTCAACTCCCGTGGTGTGTGTGCCTCCATCGCATCAGAAGTTTCTCTTTATTCACAGTGTCGTGTGGTCCTAAGTGAGTCTGTTTCTAGAGGTTTGATGCGCACAAATGTCGGCCTACAGGTGCAATTTCGCATCGATGACTCCTATTTCTCACCGTCCTTGCTGCTGTTTACAGGTGCCTGGCGCGCATCATCTCGCTGCCATCGGACTTCCACGGCTCGGGCACGAAGGGCACGAGCGAATCAATCTCGGCCTTAATCTCGGGCGTGATCTTCTCCACGGCCTCAATCGCCTTCAGGTTCTGCAGCAACTGCGCAGGACTCCTGGCACCTATCATGACGGTGGACACGTTCTCGTTGCTAACGCACCACGCGAGCGCCAACTCGACCATCGTGATGCCCAGCTTGTCCGCCACAGGCTTGAGCTTGTTGGCCTTGGCAACATGATCCGCAAAGCCCGGCACGTACGCCTGGTAATTGGCGTCGTCCATGCGCGAACCCTTGGGCAGACCCGCACTGTACTTGCCCGTGAGAGCGCCATTCGCGAGAGGAGCGAACGTGGTGAGACCCAACTTGTACTTCTTGTACAGATCCGCGTACTCGAACTCCACCATCGATCGGTTCAAGATACTGTAGATGGGCTGCTCCACAATGGGACGGATCAAGCCGAGGCGGTCCGCGATCTCGCACGCCTCGGTGATCTGAGCGGCGCTCCAGGAACTCGTTCCCCAGTAGAAGGCCCAGCCCTTTTCAATCACGAAGTTCATGGCGCGGACGGCCTCCTCGATGGGCGTGTACGGGTCGGGGTGGTGGCAGAAGATGACATCGACGTAGTCCAGGTCCATTCGCTTGAGCGAAGCCTTCGTTCCTTCGATAATATGCTTGCGGCTCAGACCCTGTGCGTTGGGGCCTAGCAGTGAACCGAAGGGTTTAGGCCCAAAGAACATTTTGGTGGTGATCACCAGGTCCTCGGCGGCTCCAAGTGCCTTCAGCGATGCCTTTCTTGATGGCAGCCCCCATGTTCGTTTCGGCGAGACCGCCTCCGTACGGCTCCGCGTTGTCGTAGAAGTTGACGCCGTGCTCGAACGCCACCTTCATCATCTCGTACCAGGCATCCGGCGTGTGCGTGTCCCTGATGTCCAACCAGCTACCGAGCGAGAGCTTGGAGACCAGCAGGCCGGAATCGCCAAGGAAGCGGTAGGTCATCTTGTTGTTGGAGGCCATGGTTGGTGGTGATGGTTGTTGGTGGTTGTTTTGGGGTGAGTAGTTGTCGGTGAATTCCGAAGTGGTCAATACGTAAAACGAAGCTGCGTGTGTGCAACTCGAGGGCGTCAAGGGGTGATTATGAAGCCGCGTTGACTACACGCACCGAGCACGAGGTGTAGTGCGTGAGCGAGCGCCAGAATGCAATGCAATTGTACATGGTTGGATACTCGCCATTTTTCGGGAATCAACATCCTTGTGGTGAACACTAACAATCACAATTGGTGTTGATGACATTTCGCTAGCCAGGACTAAACCAGCAAATCCTAGTTGCAAATGATAAACAGAAGTGAATTCAAACTTTTAACTTATAAACAAAAATTCGGCGTGTCGTATCGACCAGTAGGTACTGTATGTAGTCCACCAACTCCCTGACAACGTGTCGAGTATTTGGGCCGCATCCAAATCGACCGTGTAGAAGACAACGTAGAACGCTTAAAGATGCAACCTGACATCAATGTCCACAGAGGATAACGGTACTGATATTCAAACAAACATCACCGAGTGCAACTGAAGCGGAGACAACTAACGTTAGTTATCACCACCAAGCTCTACAGCACTTCAGGATCAAAAGTGAGTTGCGTTTTCTTCCGCCGCTCCACTCTTTTAGATATCATCCGCAGGACGGCGCACTACTGTACTGTACCAATGTATCTGACAAAGCACCTTGGAGGTGGACCTCAACTCCAGTGGCGTGCTTCGATCGTGTGAGTAGTTTACCATTTGCAAGATTTGCAACGTGCAAAACCCTCGTCTCTGTAGACACAGATTAAGGTTTAGTCCTGGCTAGCGAAATGTCATCAACACCAATTGTGATTGTTAGTGTTCACCACAAGGATGTTGATTCCCGAAAAATGGCGAGTATCCAACCATGTACAATTGCATTGCATTCTGGCGCTCGCTCACGCACTACACCTCGTGCTCGGTGCGTGTAGTCAACGCGGCTTCATAATCACCCCTTGACGCCCTCGAGTTGCACACACGCAGCTTCGTTTTACGTATTGACCACTTCGGAATTCACCGACAACTACCACCCCAAAACAACCACCAACAACCATCACCACCAACCATGGCCTCCAACAACAAGATGACCTACCGCTTCCTTGGCGATTCCGGCCTGCTGGTCTCCAAGCTCTCGCTCGGTAGCTGGTTGGACATCAGGGACACGCACACGCCGGATGCCTGGTACGATGATGAAGGTGGCGTTCGAGCACGGCGTCAACTTCTACGACAACGCGGAGCCGTACGGAGGCGGTCTCGCCGAAACGAACATGGGGGCTGCCATCAAGAAAGGCATCGCTGAAGGCACTTGGAGCCGCGAGGACCTGGTGATCACCACCAAAATGTTCTTTGGGCCTAAACCCTCTTCGGTTCACCGCTAGGCCCCAACGCACAGGGTCTGAGCCGCAAGCATATTATCGAAGGAACGAAGGCTTCGCTCAAGCGAATGGACCTGGACTACGTCGATGTCACCTTCTGCCACCACCCCGACCCGTACACGCCCATCGAGGAGGCCGTCCGCGCCATGAACTTCGTGATTGAAAAGGGCTGGGCCTTCTACTGGGTAGAACGAGTTCCTGGAGCGCCGCTCAGATCACCGAGGCGTGCGAGATCGCGGACCGCCTCGGCTTGATCCGTCCCATTGTGGAGCAGCCCATCTACAGTATCTTGAACTGATCGATGGTGGAGTTCGAGTACGCGGATCTGTACAAGAAGTACGTTGGGTCTCACCACGTTCGCCCTCTCGCGAATGGCGCTCTACGCAAGGGGCATGCGGGTCTGCCCAAGGGTTCGCGCATGGACGACGCCGACTACCAGCGTACGTGCCGGGCTTTGCGGATCATGTTGCCAAGGCCAACAAGCCTGCTCGTGGCGGACAAGCTGGGCATCACGATGGTCGAGTTGGCGCTCGCGTGGTGCGTTAGCAACGAGAACGTGTCCACCGTCATGATAGGTACAGGGAGTCCTGCGCAGTTGCTGCAGAACCTGAAGGCGATTGAGGCCGTGGAGAAGATCACGCCCGAGATCAAGGCCGATTTCATCTGCTCGTGCCCTTCATGTCCGAGCCGTGGCAGTCCGATGGCAGCGAGATGATGCGTGCCAGGTACCTGCAAGCAGCAGCAAGGACGGTGAGAAATATGAGCCACGGCTCGGATTGTGCGTACAGTTAGACAAGTTTGATGCTGAAGCGCAGGCACACATGAAAACTGATTGAGGTGCAACAATGTTGTTTCCTTTCAATGAACACGTACTTGCCCAAAAGCGACATCATTGCTTCGTTTTTTCATTCTAGAGGTATCCGCGAATCATGACCACCTCGTCCGGTTGGTGACGCATGGCACGAGAACATTGATTTGGGCCTTCACCTCTGGGGTGATCAGCTCATTAACTTTCAGCGGCTGGAGGTCGAGGTTTGCTTCAGGGAGGTCTGCTTTAGGACGGTCCTCGCCCTGGTGAGCACGTTGTCAATGAAAAGTCACCAAAGGCCGCGAATACGACCAACGTGACGCCCAGCTCCTCTGCAAAGGTCTCCAACCTTTGTGATCCGTACGAGAACGGCAGCCACGTCGTCAGCCTCGAGCTTACCCAGTACAAGTCGGCGTACTCGAACTCCACCTTGGAGCGCTTTCCGAGCAAGTCAACGGATCGGATGAGGCCAAGACGATCCGCGATGCTGCACGCCTCTTCGATAAGTGCGAAGGTGTATCGATAGTGTCGATGGCGACATAAGTCATTAGTTCTGCATTGTAGTTGGTGAATGGGCACATGAGGTTACTGTAGCAGTCTCCGCTCGATCGAGTGCTGGCAAATTGATCCAGTCGCGTGCACGTGATTGTTTGTTTTGACCTTGCAGTGGACTGGGGTGATCTGGTGATCGTGGGGCCTTCCGGACGTCACAATCGATGTAGCCATGTGTGACGCGCCCGTTCAAAACCACGCAGCACGCACCGAATCCGTTCAACAATTGCAACTAAGCATAATAGTCGAGTATGACCGGACACAAGTTCTCCCAGTCAACAGTAAGCTGAGAAGAGTAAATCACTGAATCCGATACGGAAGGGTATTCAAATTCAAGTGCGCTCCCCTGAGACAGCCGTTTCCAACCAAGCGGACAAAAGTGTCCGTTACACTTCAGAATTCCTGCCGCGCTAGACGCTCGCTCGCTATTCCTGCGCTGCAGCAACGTCTGCCGCGCTATTAAGCCGCCATTCCTGCTCCTTCCCTGTGTCGCACAATGACCGAGAGCTCCGCCAACGACTTAAGCCACGCGTCGGACGCCACGGGTCCAGCGGCAGCCCGTGCTGTCCCCACCCAACAAGCGCAGCCCCACGGGCATGCACAAGGAGCTGCTGGACGACGGCCACCCGCGGCTCGCCAGCCGCCTGCTGCAGTCCTGGTGGGGCGCGACAAGCAGCGCTACGACGGCCGCACGCGGCTGCTGGCGCATCGTGGTCTCGCGCCGCCGCCCGGACGCCGACGAGTTCCTCGTCATCTCGAGCTCCAAGCACCTGACGCAGTGGATCCTGCCCAAAGGCGGCTGGGAGAACGACGAGAGCGTCGTCGAGAGCGCGCACTGCGCGAGGCCGACGAGGAAGCTGGGGTGCGTGTTGTCCGTTACTTTTATTGCTGTCCGTTTTCGGCAGTCGCGGGTTCTGACTTTGGTGATTGACGCAGGTCTCGGGCGACATTTTGGGCTCGCTGGGCACGCTGGACTTTGCCAGCCAGCAAGGCAAGCCCTGTCGGTTCTACGGCTTTAAGCTGGAGGCCACGCAGGTCTTCCACGACTGGGCCGAGAACACGCGCCGCCGCAAGTGGGTACGCCGTCTCACTTGTCAAAGGCTCTTTGGACTGTAGATAACGGAACTAACATGATCCATGCTCAAGGTTTCGCTCTGACGAGGCGCGTCGAGCTGCTGCAGCACCGGCCGGAGCTGGTCGAGATGGTGTCGCGCGCGGCGGCGCTTTGAGAAACCAGCCCCTGCCAGTTTATTTAATTGATGCAGCAGTAGACTTTTAACTCGTTTGTAACATGCACGCATTTGTACTTACGAAAAAGGCAACTTGCATGCAACAAGCAATCGTGACGAGCGCGCGCATGGCCCATTTCTGATCGAAGGGCGCGCAGTTCTGCCACCGCCAGCAGCACCGGCACAAAAGACGCGTTGTCGCCGAGGCCTTCCCAACGGCGCCCACCAAGCAAGTCGCTGCCGTGGCGAGCCGAGCGCCAAGCGGGTCGCGGGCATTATCTCGGCGGGTCGTAGACCTGGCGTGTTGGCCGCCCGGCGGCCTTCGAGATCGCGGGCCATGATTGGAGCGGCCACTTCTACATGGTGGTCCCCTCGAAGCTCGAGGGCTCGAGCACGAGGCGTTAGCTGCCGCATTTCACTCGTCCTGCTGGCAACGTTCGAGGTTCCAGTTCATTACCTCGTAGCACTCGCACCCCCAGCAGGCTGTCAATGGCGCTGAGCCCCAGCGAAGCTTCGCCACTTGGTGCGTGCTACTACAACTCGATGGCTCGCTGCGAAAGAAATTCCGGCCGCCGCAGGCTGCTGCGGCCCGCAGCAGCTTGCCGTCGGTCATGCGACGCTGAGCGGTGGTGCTTGGCGCATGTTACTTACGACGCGAGCAAGCTGACTTCTGAAACCCGGAACCGCAATGGGACAAAGGGATTTGCTGCCCGCGAAGCGTCAAGAGAGCAGCGAGCGCTTGACCGGATCCGCTGCTGGTGGCGGACGCCTGCTCACGTTCGTGGTGATCTTTCTGCTTGATCCTCCTGCGTGATCCTCCGCATGTGAGATCGGCTCGGCCGAGCTCCGGCTTGCCGAGCCCAGTTCGAGCTCGCCGGCGGCGGTTAATAAGCCCGCGGCGTAGAGTGCACGCAGCAAACAGGCACCGCCGCGACGACCTGACCATGCGATCGCCGGGCGGAACGCTGCGGTTGCGGCGAGTCACAGTAACAGCGAGCGAGCGAGCGATCGACCGGCACGCGGTCCTGCTCGGCGTCGCGTTGCGCTGATTTTTGCATTGTCGAGCGAGGGATCAGAAGGCGGCAACGGAGCCCGTCGCCACCACAGCGCCACAAAGGCGCCCATAACCGCTGGTGCTGATTTGGATTGAAGTTTTCCATGAACGCGGCGCTCGCAGGCACAGGATGACAAGCAAGGCTGAAGGCGAGCGATAGTTGAAGCGAACGAGTCGCGCTGACGTCCCCTAGCCCGCTATCCAGCTCGCCCGGCTCTGCGCCGACGGTCAGGTCGCGAAGGAGAAACAACGGAGACTTTGGGCCAGCGCTTGGCTCGCGGTATTCCTTCGCATGTAGAGGGCTTCGCCTCGCGCTGACGTGCCGAGAGCGAACGCCGTAGAATTTGCAGCGCCATAGCAAGCAGGGCTGGGCGTTGGACTGCGTCTTCCTTTGCTGTCTTGGTGCCATGGAAATCCACGCCTGCCCACCGGCGATACGCGGGGAGGGACCTCCCTCCGCTGACGGTACGATGAACCGGGCACGAGGCCGCCCCTCGCAGACGAGGAAGGGGAGGGAACTTCGGCCTTGCAGAGACACGGCATTGAAAGCGTAGGCTGCCGAGCGGCAGCCAAGGCGGCCATCGCCACCTTCGCACGCCAAGAGCAATACGTAACTGAACGGCGGCTACC